>BGPR01001991.1:23731-39416 GCA_013235015.1 Araneus ventricosus | reverse complement strand
TGATATTGACTGATTTCCTGCCTCAGTTCTATCAGGGTAGGGTTTGTAAATATGCGTCCGGACATTGCTACTGCTGGAGAAAAAGTAACATTGCAAATGCAGTTGCCTAACAAAAACTTGGAAGAGCCATATTACACTGGTGTGCAAAAATTAAGGACCATTTCGTAATATGTGAGAAATTTGCAGTTAATACGAAAACTATGGTTCCAAATTAGTTCTGAATAATCGCGTGACATTCAATCGAGTATCATACACATTTTACAGTGAAGATTCGGTAACGAGGGCAATTAGGAGGGCCACCAGAAAGGTATGAAGGCGAAAAATGGAGTTTGACCCATATTGTTTCACAGAAAGCTGATGACGAGATGTAACTTTCATCAATGATTATGTTTGATGTGCATAATATTTACATGCATTTTCGTAAACACAGCACAAATATTCGAGAAGATACAAAGGTTTCTTTAAAAAATCCCAAATTTTTCCGCATTCAAATTACACGAAATTTTCAGAACACTCGATAATAAGTTGCAGAAGTATTGTATTAAGATTTGAAGTAAAAACGTTGAATATTAGAGGAAATTAAGTGCTTCAAAGCCAGGTATATAGAGCAACTTATAAAAAAATTCGAGATGAGTCCCGTAAAAATTCAGGCGGATATCGGCATTTCAGTGAGGTGAATTTAAATTTCTCTTTAAGAGAAGCTAAGTGATGAGAGTTCTTGCACAAACTTATAATTTTTAAATTTGAATTTTCAAAGGGTATTCGAAGAAA
Source organism: Araneus ventricosus (assembly GCA_013235015.1). NCBI lineage: Eukaryota > Metazoa > Arthropoda > Arachnida > Araneae > Araneidae > Araneus > Araneus ventricosus. The sequence goes on along the minus strand of BGPR01001991.1, from coordinate 38,645 downwards.
TGAAATTTAAATAATGTATTTAATTTATTAGTGTACATGCGTATTCAGGATATTCAACTTTCCTAAAATTCAATGTTACTATTCGAAAATTCAAGTTTCGAAAGTATCAATTTGTGCAAGAACCCTCATCGCTTAGCTTCTTTTAAAGAGAAATTTAAATTTACCTTACTGAAATGCCGATATCCGCCTGATTTTTTACGGGATTCATCTGAAATTTTTTTATTAGTTGCTCTATATACCTGGATTTTAAGTTATGAAACAAAAATTGCGCTGCGTCTCGCACATGCGCAGTAAAAAATTATTTAGTACAAGCACTTATATTTTCTCTAATATTCAACGTTTTTACTTCACATTTTAATACAATACTTCTGCAACATATTGTCGAGTGTTCTGCAAATTTCGTATAATTTGAATGAAACATCTGAAAGTTATAAGAAAAAAACATGCGGAAAAATTAGGGATTTTTTAAAGAAACCTTTATATCTTCCCAAATATTTGTGCTGTATTAAAGAAAATGCACATAAATATTATGCACATCAATCACAGCCATTGATGAAAGTTGCATCTCGTCATCAACTTTCTGTGAAACAATATGGATCAACCTTCATTTTCGCCTTCATCCCTTTCTGGTGACCCCCCCTAATTGACCTCATGACCGAATCGTCACTGTAAAATGTTACTCGATTGAATGTCACACGATTCTCCATAACTGATTTTGAACCATGGTTTTCATATTAATTGCAAATTTCTTGCATTTTATGAAATGGTCCTTAATTTTTGCATACCAGTGTAACTTGATAATTCATAATAATTTACTGTTACTTAATATGTGAAAAAAAATAAGAAGAAGAGAAAAGAATAAAAGAGAGGGGAGAATATGAATGTATTTAGTTGGATTTTTCCCAAGACTTAAGGCCCCACCACAGTGACATGAGTCCTGGGGCGTAACCGAATTGCCTACATTTAATCAAGAAAATGATATTCGAATACTTTTCAGTATTAATTACATGAGGAAGAACGTTCTTTTAGAACAATATTCAATATTAAGAACACACGCTTCTGTCACAATTTTAAAATGAATGAAATTTAGAAAGAACACAAAACGACCAAAATGTGAATTTAATTCTGATTGATTATGTTTCCTTTCCGAGATTATTTCTTGTATTGATTTCTTATTTCAGGAATATAAATTGAAAGTTTATTCGAACAATAGAAAGAAAAAAAATAATTCAACGTTTTGAAAATTTAAAAGCTGTTATTTCCTACATAATTCTTTTTTTGTAAAATATGTGACTAGAATTTCAGGAACTACCTCTAGGAATAGATTAATTGAAGAGGAAGAAACAGTGTGGTTGGTAGAAATTAGGACAAAATATAAGTACTCCTTTAGATCAGTTTTTATAAAATTATTTGTTGATTTTAATTGTATAAATCCAAACGAAGATATTTAATCATTATATTTCAGTTTTCATGTCTATTAATTGTTTGGTCTTTTTTCTCAAGGCAATATTCAAATAATAGCTTTAGGAAATTCAATAACGCTGAATTGAATTTCTGGCAATATTCAATTAAGCGTTATGTTCTCAATTTATGTTTTCATTAGGTCATTTATTCATCTCTTATTCCATAGAATTTAAATTGTTCAACCTATTTATTTTTATTCATTTATTTATTTCAGCTTTCATTTTATTATTTTAAGAATATGTCGTTTTTTTTTTTTTTCGTCTATCTCTCTCTCCCTATTTTTATTTGACTCCGAAATCAATCACGGGAAAGCCTCTTTTTATTTATACTCATCCTTACTTTTGAATTCTTCTCGTCCAGTCAACTGATGCTCAACTGCGACGAAGTCTTTTTGTTCGACTGTCAAAATTTTACTTACGCAATCTCCCAGTGATGTCCCATAATCACTTTAACAATACGGAAGCAAGAGTTTTGAAGGCCTTCGAAATTTTCTCTCGGCTATTATTTTTTTATCTGATAAAACCTTTTTTCAGGAAAAAGTTGTTTCCAACCGTGGGAAGAACTGGTTGCTTGTCAAGTGAACGCGGAAGAAAATCTGTTGATCTTTAATTAAGCGAATTCGGCCATAGCAATGACACTCATGTAGAGAGGTATTATCTGGATGAAAGATAACTTGATTTAAAACATTACCGGTATTTTCTCACAAAGCTTTGAGTTCAATAATTTGTTCTCACAGTATTTCTAAGGTAAGATCTTTAATGGAAAATCCACCAACTAAAAGAACTGTTGCAAAATCATTAAAATGCCAGTTTCAACTGTAAATAAAACAATAAGTAATAATTTGAATCTTGAAAAACTAATAATATAATGTTTGTCTTTCTCCTAGACATATGACTGAATTTAGAGTTCGATGCAGCATTCTGCATGAAATGCATAAGCTGAAACATTAAAAAAATAAATGTTGTAACATTAGCAACTGCGTTGAAAAAGATCTAGTTGTTAATAAAAAATAGGAAGAGAAAAATTTGAAAACTTGATTCAAACAACCTGAAGAAATCTGTAGTAAAAGATCTATGATTATTGCCAGTTTTATATATAATGGAAAAATAAAAATAAAGAAAGTTGATGAAAATGTAGAAATCAATTTCTCATATTATAAAAACAATATTTTATTGACAGCGTGTAAAGAAGAAATGCCATTTCTTTATCCTCGCGCCTATCAGAAAATAGAACTCCATCAAGACAAAAAAGCAGCCATGCTTCTAAATGTACAATTGAATTCTTTTAAAAAAATGAAACAAGAAACCAGTATCAATTCATTACTTTTTACTCACATTCCTGCTAAATCGTAAACCTAAGCAGGGTCGTCGCAGGTCCATAGTTACGGTTTTGATCGGGTGCCAAAAAACTCTAGCCCAGGGAGCTCAAATTTGTCAAGATGGCCCTGAACCTAAAACTATTCCCATCTCGCACATCTGTCCCATCTCTCTTGAAGAAAAATGGCGCACAGACAAAACAGGATTTCAAATATATACCGACGGTTAAAAAACTGGCAAGGGAACTGCCTCTGCTTTCTGTGTCTTCCGCCATGGATTTATTCATCACAAATGGTGGGCCAAATTATATGATAATAATAGTGTTTTTCAGGCTGAGATGGTAGCATTGAGAGTAGCCATGCGCTGGTTATCACAAGAGTCCCTGGCAAAATGCACTATTCATACAGATAGTCAATCGTCCCTGAAAGCTCTTGCGGCTCTCAAGCCAAACTCAACTATTGACAGGGAAATCCTGAACATCTGGAGCTCCTTAACACCCGAAGTTGTAATCTCCTGGGTTAAAGGACATTCGAGGGTACTAGAGAACGAGGTTTCTGACCAGTTAGCAAGACAGGGTACTCATGGCAGTACTCTCATCATCAATATCGATCTCAAAAGTGTTCCCTTGAAATCTGGCAGGATAAATGGAACCTTTCGGTAACGGGACGGCGAACCTTCCTTTTCGTATCTCAAGTCGACATTAATCGAGCCTCATTCAACTCGAGAACCAACCAATTCATCACAGGGCGTGGGCCGTTCGTGACCTATCTTCGGTTTATGTTCACACGATCGATGCGTTTGCGGTGCTAAAGGTGATACAAACCACTACGCAACAATCTGCCCAGTGACAAAACCCTTTCATTTCACAAAGCCCAGTGCTGAAAATCTTTCGACGTGGTGTGAAAATATTGTCCAGATAAGACAGAAGATCCCTGGCACGACTCATGAGAAGATCCTTCATGAACGAAGGCATGATATCATCTTGGATTAAGAAAGACTTTTATCTCTTCCACCAGCAATTAAGACTTTCATTGCAGACTGGTTTCAGTTTACTTTTTGTATTTTTTTATTATTGTTGTTAACATTTTTTTCCTTTTCTTTTCCTTTTCCTAATCTTTACGCTGAGAGGGTTTTGAACAACCGTAAACCTTATCTGGTCGGTTCTCTCCCGGTGGAATAATAATAATAATAATAATAATAATAATAACAAAACTATTAATGGAATACTGTGAGACTTGATTAACCGGAGACGGATAACAGAAATCTCTTAATTCATATGACCACTAACGTGATTTCTCTGCTGGTTTGAGACGAAAATGAAATCCTTTAAAAGTGAATGATACATACAGATTGCATTTAATTTTACAAAACGATCAATATAAACTTCAATATAACAGTAGTAATATACAGAAATGTATTGTGATATTATAAACCTACGTTACTTTAAAATAATCTGTCACGATGACGGCTAACGGAAACTGACGGTTAAACAAGTGATGATTGACCGAAGTTTTATCGTATAGAAACTCATGGAAGAAGAGTGTGAAAAACTACCTATGTTAATTTTCCAAAAAAAAAATTATTATTATAGAATATGTAGAATAATTTTTAAGAGCAAAGGCTAACAAATATAACATGTAAAGCGCAAGGATTTTATACAAAAAAATCTAATTTATATTGTCGAAATAGTCTACAAAGAAAATGTGCTAACAGCCTCTGTATTCTGCAGAGGCGTATGAACAGGCAGCTCTTAAGCCACACTGCGTTTTCATTGATTTCAAATAACTTTTCTGTTTAACAATTAAAAAAAGTTGTTTAGTTTATTATTCTCTGAAAGGAATCACACGCAACTTCAGTTTCAATTATCGGATGTTTACTTATCGTTTTCTTGAAAATGCTTGAAAGATCTGTTTAAAGAAACAAACCAAGAAAAGGAAAAGCACGAGATAAGTGTAGAGATCTTGAACTCTTTCTTTCATTTTTAGTTTGAAAACTTTTCCAGTTCAGTGCTCTGTTTCTGCACGGAAGCATGCCAAAAAATGGCAATAAAATGAATTAAGACTGTTAAAAAATAAAAGCAAATAAATCTTACAGTGTTTTGACATAAGAAAAATCGCAACAGTTATTCTTCGATTTATTATCTGTAGTGCATCAGGATTTATTGCGAATAGGATCTTTGGCTCCAAAATTATGAATGGTCTGAAACGACGGATCGACACATACTAGAGTTTCATTGCCTGGCCAGAGGACTGCCAGATTAGTGAAGGTTCATTTGAAAACAGCATTTTAATAGCAACCCGTTGTAGCAGCCGAACCATTGAAGATTTGTAATGTGTATTAATGTTATTTTGCAATATTTATTGCACAAAATATTTAAAATTATTTTATATACATATAAGAAATATTACAAAATATTTCAAAATCTGGGCAGAAAAATATTGTTTACGTAGTTCCATGGCAGTGGCGGCGAGTTGGGGGGTGGGGCGGTAATCCCCCATACTTTGTTTGGAAGAAAAATTAAATTTTTGTTTCATTTTAGCTGAATAAAACTAGGAATTATAAAGAAGAAATAGTGTCCGCGAAAGCAAGCTAGTTTTCTAACAAATATTTTAAATTTTGTTGCCTACCTCCTATACTACAGAAAAGTTTTTGATTTCTATAAATTTTGTGCCCAATGCCCCTACTTTTTCCATACAATCGCCTCCACTGCTCCATGATTATTGACATCGGCATGCAGTGACTTGCTTTTCTCTTCTTGCTGCCTGCTAGTAAAACATCGGATTGGTGAAGTTGCGGATTATGGAACTGTGCTACACAGTAAGCAGTATTTTCTTCGAGTGGTCCATAAGATGTCATTTGTTTTGAAAGAAAAAGGAAGGAAGGGTTGTCAGAGACGATGCAATTACATTGGGTTGCCAATACAATGTGGACACTTTTGAATTTGCATATTGGAAGTGGCGGATTATGGATCTATGTTACACAGTAAGCAGTATCTTCTTCGAGTGGTCCATAAGATGACGTTTGTTTTGAAAGAAAAGGAAAGGAGGGAATGCCAGAGACGATGCAATTACATTGGGTTGCCAATACAATGTGGACACTTTGGAATTTGCATATTGGAAGTGGTGGATTATGGAACTGTGCTACATAGTTATCAGTATTTTCTTCGAGTGGTCCATAAGATGCCATTTATTTTGAAGGAAAAAGGAAGGAGGGAAATGTCAGAGTCTGTACAATTAGGTCATATCTGCTACATTCGAACTGAAGGTAATTAAAGAAATAAGCAAAATTGTATAAGTCAATTAGGTTATTTTATTTTGATACATCTATGATAATGCATTATTTGTGAAGGCATTTTAAACACATTCACTTCATATCTATTCACAAGAAATATGCATCTGAAACAATAAACTGACGACATAAGAATCATTCAATTTTACAACTTTATGTCTTTCAATAGAATTACAGTAGAACCCCGGGAATCCGAACTAATTGGGGTTGATCTCTGTTCGGATTCCGGGGAATTCGGATTATCCGGGAAATTCGGTAAAATACTCTTGGTATACCAAGCGCAGTAGAGTATTGCCTCTGGTGCTCTGTGAAGGGATGCAGAAAGAGCAAGCGGCGAATCGAACGATATAGTGGCAAACAAGTTGAGGGTAAAAAGAAGGTGTCTGAGTTTCTTTCTACTAATTAAGGCGCCGTATTCACTCTTAAAGACCAATTCGAATGCTTCTTTTAAGTTAGGAATAAACATTAGCTTCTGATTCGTAAATGTTATTTTTCTTCATTTTTCAGTAAAAAATTTCAGAAAATAAAAAAAAAGATGTTCGGATTATCCGAAATTTCGGATTCCCGGGGTTCTATTGTATTCAAAGAAGACAGCTGCATATCATTGAATTTGCAATTTGTTTACCTTTTCAATAATGTATAAAACTGGTGTGCGATACTTTCAGGCCTATTTCGGATTTATTGAAAGACAGTTTTGAATCCTCGTATTTTTATAAACACATTTGTTTAACTTGACAGTTTCACGTTTATAAAAATGGGATTATTTAAATCTATTTTTCGCTCTCTCACTGAGGTTTGAAATTTTCTACACTTGTGTGTTCTCTATAACAGTATATTATATTAATATTTTCAGAACTTAGTTATCAGTTAATCATAAATTAAACCGAATTTTGATTTCGTACCAGTGGCGTCATCTGGTAATGAGTTTGAAAAACAAAGATTTCAAGATTAAATAATCAATATATAAAAAGTAAAGAAAGTGCTGAACTTAGCTAAAAAAAAACCTGGTATAACTCCTATTTGATATTAAATCATCATAGAATCCAAACAGTATCCCATGGTGTGTATTCTAATTTGTAGATAGACTGTCTGGTCTAAATCTCTTTGGCACATTGCCAAACCAAATCACGTGATCGTCACCGACTCCGCACGCCTTTTATATTATAGATGCGATAACTTACTGATAAAAAAATACTGTAATACCTGAAACTATAGTTTCGCGTTTTTGAATCTCAGCAGAATCTCTTTTAAAAGCAGATGGTATAGTTGAAAATTTCAGCTTTTTTATATTTTTACGCGATTTACTTAACTTGACTCGTTTCATATATTTACAAGAATTATTATGTAATCGAATTTTCTCTCACTTCTTCATATACTGAAGTTCTGAACTTCTGTGCAATTGTGTTTCTGACGACAACACAATATTTTCATAATTTAATCATCAGTTAATCACTTACTTTTAATTTATCTCTGATTCCATATAAAAGGCACCGAATAGAGAATTTGAGAAAAACTGAATAAAGATTCAGAAGTAAAAATAAAATAAATTACAAAAAATCACTTCTATTAGTGTATTAAAAAAGAAGAAAACGAATTTATTTATCAAAAATTTGGAAGTCAAAGCAAAAATCACATAATTCTTGAAGAGCGGAATGAGTATCATAAAAAAGAGGTTTCTAAACTCTCATTAAAAATTAAATTACATCATAAACATGATCGAAATTCCAATTTGCTTAGAATATTTCCATCAGCACCTCCTACTTTCACGATTTTCGCTTTAATCTCCCGATTTTTGAGAATAAAATAAATTACAAAAAATCACTTCTATTAGTGTATTAAAAAGAAGAAACCGAATTTATTTATCAAAAATTTGGAAGTCAAAGCAAAAATCACATAATTCTTGAAGAGCGGAATGAGTATCATAAAAAAGAGGTTTCTAAACTCTCATTAAAAATTAAATTACATCATAAACATGATCGAAATTCCAATTTGCTTAGAATATTTCCATCAGCACCTCCTACTTTCACGATTTTCGCTTTAATCTCCCGATTTTTGAGAATAAAATAAATTACAAAAAATCACTTCTATTAGTGTATTAAAAAGAAGAAAACGAATTTATTTATTAAAAATTTGGAAGTCAAAGCAAAAAGCACATAATCCTTGAAGAGCGGACTGAATATCATAAAAAAGAGGTTTCTAAACTCCCATTAAAAATTAGATTACATCTTAAACACCTGTACGCATGCTACCAGTACGCGTGCGTATGGAGAATCGGATTGGAAAAATTAATTATGCAATTTGAACGCCTTTTTCTTTACTGATTCAAACGAAATTTGGGCACAGATCTATAATTAATGTTAGCAACCGTCATACCAATTTTATTTACCTAAGCCAAAGGGTTTAGGAGATATAATTTTTACAAGTATGCGATTATACAGTCCAACAAACCGTCAACTCTTTGACGGATTTGGCCCAAACTTTTATACGGACCTACGTTCCTAAAGATAAAACTGTGTACCAAATTGTATCTATCTAGCTATTCAAGTTTTTGAGTTATAGCGTTTACATGAAAGCGGACAGACAGAAAGACAGACTTCCCGTAGACGGATTTTATCCAAAATTTGATAGAAACCTACAAATTATATGTAAAGATCACACACCAAATGTCATCCCTGTATCTCTAATAGTTTTCGAGTTATCGTGTTCACAGACAGACACACAGACATAATTCCAAAATTGTGTTTTTCGGACTCAGGGAGATCTAAAACGTGGAGATTCGTCAAAATCTCGAGTTCGAATTTTTTGACGATTACAATACTTTCTCTTTGTATATTTCGTATACGAGAAAGTAAAAAAGGCAGTGCCGGAATAGCGTTCCGGTTCCATTACACCCCTGATAAAAACCTACTTGATGATGAATAGAACGTCATTGAACGACGAGTTTAGGAATTTTTAGCAACAAGGGCCGTCATTCCCAAAGGTCGCGCATAAATCGAATGAAATAAAAAATGTATAATTAGTATTCAGCTTTTTCTCACTTTTAAGATAAATGTTTAATTTGAAAATTTAACTACTTTTTCAATACAATTTAGTAATATACAGTAGAACTCCGCTAATACGAAAACCGCTAATCCAAAATTCCGGTTAATCCGAACCGATTTTATTTTCGAAAATTGTATGTAATTGAAAAGATTACCTGAAAAGATTTAAATATATATACTAAAAACAAAAAAGTACTTTTCAGCATGCATAATTTTGTACACATTGAAGAAACTAATGCAATTCGCCGTAAGATAAGGTCACTTCATACAGGAGCACATCCATTATTCTAATGAAAAGAGGAGACATATTCTTTTGAATAAAAGAATTCAAGAGATAGTAGTATTGAGTACTTATAACTTGCATTTTTTTTTTAGCACACATCTTTTTCTTTTCTATTTTTATCGGAATTTCGGGTAATCCGAATTTTTTGTAATCCGAACAGGCACCGGTCCCAATTAGTTCGGATTAGCGGGGGTCTACTGTACTAGTACTATTTTAACCTTTCGTCGGACGGATCTAATCTGTGAGATGAAGCACCCAAATTCTTTTGCGCCTAAGTGCAGGTTTTACCGAGAAAGGTATGAGACCTCTAGTAGCTTCCTGGCTCCCTACCACTCACACTAGGGTATCGTGGTTTTTCTCTACTTCTCTTTTGATGTACGTGAGGTGCACGTTAATCTGGTAGATGAGTTGCGCACGATTACGTTTGTATTTTTGATTTCCCAAATTTTTCTCAATATTTCTTTTTATGTAGATGCAAAAGTTCGTATACCTGTCTCCCAACCCCTAATTGAATGATTGATTGTTTCAAAAATTTCGAATAATTCAGGCTCCCACCGACAACAGTTGTCATTGGTAAGGAACCTTACGGGAAAACAAACGTCAACTCCCTCCTGAATTCCTGGACATTCCATTTGTTGAAAATGGAAGGAAAGACAAAAAAGTTATTTAAAAAGGTAGCTATTGCTTTGTATGACCGAATAGTTCAGTATGATAAGCTTTTCCTTAACCCTAACCAAAAATTCAACTTTTAATCTCACAGATGAGTTGCGCCCGTCAGCATTTGCATCGCACCCAACCGAAGATTAAAAAATTTTTAAATTATTCCTTTTAAATAAATTTGCATTCCCTAACAGCACAAGATGCTTTCCAATATTGCTAGAATATCTGGAGGATAGTGTACAGCAGCGGTTCCCAACTTTTTGGTTGTGCGTACCACCTGTTGAGTAAAAAATATTTTGAGGCACACTAAGTATATTATACAACTAAAAGAAAATACAAACATACACACACGCATATTATATATTACAATAAACAAGAAAAAAGATGAAACGAGAAATTTGGAAAATATAAAATAATGGGAAAAAAATATCATGGTAAACCGCTCATCAAGAGGGAGGCTTCCCACTGATATTCCTAGTGCTTTTTTCTGCTAACGTCTGACAAATAAACGTTAAAATAGGCCTTTATCCCCCCAAAAAGCACTAACCGCAAAGAAAAAAAAAAGACTTTTCTATAGGTTGGTTGGTTGGTTGTATGAGTTTTAATGGCGCAAGAGCCATTTTTGGCTATGCTGCGCCAAACAAATGGTGTAAAATGGAAACATGTTGAAATGAGCGGTTTATAAAATAGAATCAATATTTCCTTTGTTCCCAATTTAGAATAAAAACTTTAATTAGTAAATAGACAATTTGAAACAAAATGAAAAAACCAATGGACCAACAAATTCTAAAATACTCAGGATATTACTATATAAAGTTAAAAATTTCAATGGCATTTAAAAATGTAAAAATATGTGGATGGGGATGTTCTCCCACCAAGTCTCTAATGTTTACTGATACGGAGTTAAAAAACCTTAAGCGATGGTTGTTAAAAACTGGACATTCTACTAAAATATGACGAATAGTAAGATCCACCTGGCACGTTGTACAGGCAGGACACCGTTCACCAAATAAAAGATGTTTATGGGTTAAACGGCTATGACCAATTCGAAGTCGATTCAATTTAACATCTCTATAGGATTTATATATTACTAGCTGTTACCCGCGACTTCGTGCGCGAAGAATTTGAATTGCTACTTTTTTTAAATTTACGAATGTAAATGTTTCGTTATATATAGAAAGGGGAAGTCAAAAGTTCTGACGGTTGATAATACATAATTGGACGACTAATTTAATTCTCTGTTACTGTAAATTACATCATTGTACTCAATGGTATCATCTGCTCTTTGGAATATATCATCCACCATGCTATATGTCATCTGCTTCTACTGTTTAAAAGAATACATAAGACAAAATATACCTTCCTATTATAAAAACTCTGACAACCATATCATATACGTCAATGGACGATCCTGGTTTGTTTATTTTGGATTCATAGACCGTTTTCCGGTAACCTTCCGATTTAAGCAATCGCCAAATCTATTTGGCAACTGTATCAAGCGCCAAGCTGGAAATAAAGGTGAATTAGTTCAAAGTCTAACCGTTGCCTAGCAACGGAGTAGCTATAAATATTCGTTATTTCAAAATCGTCTGCACGCATTTTAAAGTTTTGGAACTTTTAAAAATTAATAACAATCGAAGGGAAAATGTCAGAGAAATAAAATTAGTATCATTGAAAAGGTAAAAATTTGAACTTTAAGATGGTATAAAAATATTTTTTGTCGGACAGTTTGCTCCGAAGTTATGGCGGAAAAACGATTTCGGTTATTTTCTAATTAACTGACTGTTTAATTAACTTTGGGACTTGGAAAAGTTCATAAGTGTCTTCCCCTTCTCTTAAATAATAAGTGTACAAAATTTGGTTGAAAACCGTCCATTGGTTTAGGAGGAGATGTGGAACATAGCCACATACATACCCACCCACATACCCACCCACATACCCACAATGACTTTTATTTATATTAAGATATATCATAACTTTTCTGTAGGATTGAACGTATTGTTTTATAAAGCAAAAAATGAGTGACGACTCTTGAAGCTCCCTGCCTTCGACTCTTGACTAGCGTTCCACGGCCCACTAATACGCTATTCAAGGCCCATAAGTGGGCCGCGGCCCATAGGTTGGGAACTTAGGTTCAGAAGTTGTTTATTAAAATTTCGATTATACGCATTTTCATTTACACGTCGTTTTACGCCAGTCTCTTGAAAGACGTATAAACGGTGCGAAGGCATTCAACATAAAATTCATAACTAAGCATACATTTCATGTTCAAGAATCAAAATTATTCCTCAAATCCGATGCTTACGAAGCAAAAGCCAAACTTCTCACTTTCTGAAACGTAAAGCCTTTTGACAAACTGCCTTCAACCTGAAGTCTAAAGCATCTCATTACCCTAATCTCCCCACTGAACACACGGCACTTAAATTATTCAAGAAACCACCCTCTGTGACCGGCGAGGAATTCCACAAAGATTCGAAAACCCCGACAACAAATGCTAATAAAACGGGAAGAGGAAAAAAATGGTGGTTTTTTTTATATATTATAATATAATAAATGCTCTGTCAGGGATTCGAGATTTTGCGAGGTCGTGATCACATAAAAAAAAGAAAAGAAAAAGGGGTTGGCGTGCGTGTATGCTAATGTGAGAGTGTTGTTCAGAAAAGCGGAACAAAGGTCAGGTGGGGAAGATCTGAAATTGTCAAGGTGACATCGCGTTTCCCTTTCTTTCGGTTTTCGCGCGCAAACTCTATGGGAACTCTGCACCATTTTGGTAAAAAAAACTGCCTTTCCCGACATGTGCAGAAGGTTGGTGAGGTTGTTTTTTCCAAGTGGTAAAAGTGCTGCATATATTGCAGTTGTGACAACTATTTATTAGCACATTGGTGACAGTAAAAGGTAGGGATGGGGAACATTTCTGCACTAAAATGCCTCTTTAAATTTCGGCAGTCGGGCAAAAAGCCACGCGAACAGAATCTTAAGGGTTATTTTTCTGTAATTATTATTATATTACGGACAATTATATTATTTCAATGCAAATTGTAAATAACTGGTAAGGCCGCAGGTTCCCCTTCCTTGTATACTGCAAAGAGCAGTGACAGATTTTAATAACATGAGGTCACAGGCAACAAACTGCTTTGAGGCCCCTCCCCATATCCAGTGGCGTAAATTCGCCGTCATCCAGTGCGATGTACGTCGAATAGATTTCGAGAACCCCAATGTCTCGAAGCGCGAAAAACCACCACTGGTATAAAGCATGTGATCTTGATTCCGATATATTTTTAAGGCTTAAGATTTTTTTATTAATAAAATAAAACGATATTATTAATACCATTCTGTGACCCTGAACATAAAATGATGCATCCAGTGGCGAGACTCGCAGGGGACGAGACGGATAGATATCTCCCACCACTTTTTGCGCAAAAAAATTTATTTTATTTTAAATTTATTTCATTTTAGCTACCTTAAACTAGCAATTATATATTAAAAAACAATAGTGTTCTTGAAAGTTAGATAATTTAGTAGATCAATTTTTAAATTTCGTTTTCTATCCTTATACTTTGGGTTACTTTTAGGTGTCTATAAATTTTTACCGCCCCCCCCCCACTTTTGCTACCCATTTTCCGCCACTGGATACATCAGAATAACCAGAAAAACTGAATCTACCCCCACCCTATCTAAGTCATCTGAATGACAGCCGCTGCAATAGCTCAAGTCCTGAGATCGGAGTCCTAATAGCCTATCACCGAGCCACGGCCCGACTCCTCCCGAAGGAGGTACATACTACCACTGGAGGAGGGATCCAATCACTGGATACATCAAAATTCTGATACAACCCTTTGTTATACCGCCTATATACGGATAGTTCGAGGCTTCTTACAGCGTCAAAATGCTAAGTCTCATACCGCAATTACAATCTGAATGCCATAAGAGTTCAGGATTCTCACGGTCCCTGAAAATTCCTTGAATTTTATTTGCCTTACTCAGGCCTGGAAAAGCACTTGATTTTTCGTTGGGTCCTTGAAAAATGAGCAAACTGACCATCAAATATTTTTTGGGACAGAAGTGAAAACCAGTTTGTTACTTGGTTCTGCTTTGAGAATTCCACCACCAGAAAAAGAGTGTTTCTATAGGAATGCTGTCAATCTTTTCTCTCTCTGTACATTTAAAGGCAGCTCAATTTGACGATAGAGTAAAAATTACAGAGGGTACTTCTCCGTCGAGTAAAACAGTCCTGCAATAATCCTAATGTATTTTGAAGGTAACTGATATATTTGATAAGAATTTTGTTTTAAATACCAATAACCGATTTTCTCTGCTATGAAATCTTTTTTCAAAATGTATGTTATTTAATTTCATACAGACAGGGAAGTCTGTGTTCATATGAGCGCAATAACTCGAAAACTTAAATAGTTAAATGGATCAAATTTGATACCAGTTTTATCTTTAGAATTGCAGATCAGTATCAAATTTTCTATTTAAAAAATAGAAAGACAAATGATTAATTTTATTTAAATTTGTCATTTGCCTTTTTATGTCTAAAATATATAATTTTATGGTCCTTAAATTTTCTTAAGAAGGTCCTTGAAAGTCCTTGAATTTTTTCTTTCAATAAGAGTGGGAACTCTGGAGATATCTAACTTTACCGTGGACACCAGATTTGTAACCGATTGATCACGAGACGGTTATTTCTTTTCTTAGTAAAGAATTCACTATCGTCACTTATTCCATATTAATTATCCACTAATTATCCATCCATTATTAATTATCCATCCATCCATTATTAATTATCCATCCATCCATTATATTTTCTTTCAATAAGAGTGGGAACTCTGGAGATATCTAACTTTACCGTGGACACCAGA
>BGPR01001991.1:0-17127 GCA_013235015.1 Araneus ventricosus | reverse complement strand
AACGCTTGGTTCATTGAGAAAATGATTTGTAAATAGAGTAGGAACTCGATTATCCGTGCTTCTATCAACTGAGGTCTTTGTTAACCGAGAAGGTACCAGAAAATAAAAATGTGTTTTCCTCTTTTTTATAAAGTCAATGAATGTTTCAGAAAAGGGTGTCAAAGTTGGCATTGGAGTAGATTTTCACGAAGCGAAGGCTTGTAAAGGTCATTGTTGGGAGGTGACCTTTTAGAACTCAAGAAGTTATTTAGAGGGGGAGAAGATAAAAATAAAAACCTTTATAAAAGCGCTTCAATGAATAAAATTGACTTAATTTATGGTTCTCTCCTCCGAGTGTACTATCTATTCGGTGGCATAGTTGGTTGGGTTTTTTCCTTGTGTGTGTGTGTGTGTTTTAGTTTACTTATCTTATTTTTGCTGTTGTCCCTTTCTTTTGCAGTGTTTGTAACGTTATGTGCTGTGTTTGCGATGTTTTTGTGTGTGTCGTGTCATATCGCCTTATTTATATTTCCTTTATATTTCCCCACCTGCCTGCTCCAGGCCTTACACCCTTTTGGGAAAGTCGGAACGGTGTGCGTTTTAAACAAAATGAAAAGCGCTTAAAGTAGTGATAAGAGCAAATTTCATACCTTTTAATTAAAATATGGCTTCGTTAAATGTGCCGGAAAGTTTCGCGTTGCTGAGCGGGAGGAAAATGTTGTCTCGACAGACCCTTAAAGAATCATTTGGAAAATGCAATGGAAACATCGAAATTCACTAATATTCGCGAATTCTCTTATCAAAACGAATCAGTGTTTCAAAAAATGCATGTAAGAAGTTTGATAACTAATAAAAGAGTTTGTTAAAATATTAATACGCGGTAGTATATGCGAGATTATTTTTATAATTCCTAATAAACAATTTTGGAAAATCTCGTCGAAGGAAAAGAAGGCATCATTTAAATTTTAGCCTCAATCAAACGAGCTTTCGATTATCCGAGTTGATTACGGTTCCATTCAGCACAGATAATCGAAATTCTACTGTAATTAAAAAAAGTGGTGTTTCTGTGTTCTTATTGGGGCTGCAAATATAGCAGCCCAACTCTCATCGTAGAAGATGATCTCCCATGCTTGGCTTTCCTGTCCCTCCTCCGCCTAAACTTCCTTTGACTTTATTTTTTAATCATTTCACTTTAATATTAGAGCTAAACTAAAAGTACTTCGTAGTTTCTATGTATCATTTAATTTTTAATCTCCTTGTTTAATTAATTTTTTACTTCTCTCATTATAAATCACTTATTAACCCTTAAGAGTCCGATTTTTTCAAAAATTGATTTTAAAATGTTTTTTAACTTTCTTTTCTTAAAAAAAACATGGGAAAAATGCTTTTAAAAATCCTATTTTGTTTTAAGTATGGTTTATGGCTACTAAAAAATAGTTTATTACCAACTGACAACGATGGGCTTCATTCCAGAAAAAAATTTCCTCGATAAAATTCTATAATGTCAAATACAGATGAATTTTAATAAATAATAAAATTCATTCGGATAAGGAATTTCCTTCAACATTGTAGAATAAAATATGGTATTCTCAAGCGTACAAGCAAAGCTAAAAAGATGCAGCCTCAAGTGAAAATCATCAATTTATTTTTATTTTCTGATCAGCACTCAGGCTGCCATCTATATGTTGTAAACTGATTTAATTAAACTTTCAGTACTTATCCTATCGGCAAAAACAGACATTAGAGCTTCAGTCTTATTCTCAAAATTTTAGAGGACAAAATTGGGTATGTCGCTTAAAGGCAACACTGGGCTTTTAAGGGTTAAAATGAATTGTGTTTCATGCAGGGAAACAACACTGTACTGGAGCGAATTTCTAAGGCTAGTCATTCACGACCGATCCACGCCAACACCGATCGTCAATGTGGAAAAACCGGTCATAACTGGATAGCTGTGGAGCGGAATGCTGGATATCCAAACCTGTTCCAATATCCGTCATTCGGAGTGATTGGTAGTGGATGCATCTGCGTGACGTGGAGTGGTCGTGAAATACCGGCTTTAACCTTTAGAATGCATTTTTAGGGCATTTCTCTAGCGTTAATAGCCATGATTGTTATGGTTAGATTTTTGGTTTATTATAATTATATTATTTAGATACTATTAACCTAATTAGCAATCCTAGGTACTATATTTGTCTAATAAATATCTTTCTTGATGCAAACAGTTTAACACTCACACAAAGAAAGACAATATTAATTTGAAAGATATATCATTTAACTTTATTTACAGTATAGATATTTAAAAATAAATTCTCATTAAATAAAAGGAGTCCAGGAAGAATACGAACACATAAAAGTAATTAAAACAGGTACAAGCCAAAAGTCTATTAAATGTCTCTAGTAATTCAATCTGATAACATCGATTTCAACTCACCAGGCACCGTCACACGATCCTCAGTCACGTGTTCATCAAAAATATAACCATTCGTATTTTTCCGATAAGAGTCACTAATCACTCGGCTACATTCGACTGTTCTTCTTCACTCACCTTATACAGTCTCAATAAAAATCTCTCAATTAACCAGGCAGCCACCGTCACTTGCATAACACAGACGCAATGAAGCCATTCACAAAAATCGGCCACTTAACGTTTCCTCCAAACAATCCATTTTAGTTCTTCTTATCTCCTCTTCCCTTTGTTATGTCACTCCTTTTACATATTTCTAGTTATTCTTTCCTCCTGTACGCATAGTCAATCTCTGTGATTTGGACAAGGGGGTGGTGTCTCTTGATTGTTCTGGACATTTCTAGGATGTCGGGGTGGTGTCTCTTGATTGTTCTGGACATTTCCAGGATGTCGGGGTGGTGTCTCTTGATTGTTCTGGACATTTCAAGGATGTCGGGGTGGTGTCTCTTGATTGTTCTGGACATTTCTAGGATGTCGGGGTGGTGTCTCTTGATTGTTCTGGGCATTTCCAGGATGTCCAGTTGAGACGCCGCCTCAGTAGTTACTTCTTGAGAGTTTGCTGTCATTCTGGTAATTTCTATTCCAGAGAACCCTCGAATGTAAACAAAATATTATACAACATGGTTGCCTCGTGGCAGCGACTCGGCTTCA
Source organism: Araneus ventricosus (assembly GCA_013235015.1). Taxonomy (NCBI): domain Eukaryota; kingdom Metazoa; phylum Arthropoda; class Arachnida; order Araneae; family Araneidae; genus Araneus; species Araneus ventricosus. The sequence goes on along the minus strand of BGPR01001991.1, from coordinate 14,033 downwards.
TGACCAATTCGAGACCCGATTCAATGAAAGATTCGTCTTCATATATGGGTCTATTTTATATACACGTCAAGGATCAAACATCCTTCCGGTGGCGTGGGAGTTTGGAGAGAGAAGATGCCGCCTGAGGTGCCGTCTCTGTTATCAGACTACGGTTCAAAAGTACGAAGTCCATCTAAAAATAGCCTTCTTTTTTCTTTAAAAAAAAGGACGTTAATATAACTAAACCAGACAAACCAGTGTTGACCCTCCGTTAGACGCAAAATCTAATGCAGTGTTACAATTTGAATTTTTCTTACAGAACACTCATTTGCATTTTTATTGGGAGTAATTATTATAGTTATGAAGGTAAAATTATTTAAACCGGATGAGCATATCATAGAATAGCTTTTATATCCGCGACCATTTAAGGATGAAATTGCGACTAAGGAGGTTAAATGGGTACCTAAAGCCAATAAAAGCAATTTATATACTTTAAGCAATTTATTTTATCTTATAATATCTTGCTTATTCATAAAAAAAATGTATTTGTATAATTGCGTAATTTTTAAATTGCCATGAAGGACAAGTTGGCTATTTCGTCTCAAAAGGTTGGCGACCCCTGGTCTAAGAGACTGATGACTATCACAAAACTCTTAATCATTTCCATCATTATTCAAACAGATAACAAATAGTATGCGGGCGTCGCATTGGTGAGTTTGGAAAGAAGAAACAAATCTGCAATTTTTCACTTCCTTCCTCATAGCTTTGTGCATATTAGAGAAGTGGTACGATTTAAGGGATCTCTTTCATGTATCCAGACGATCACTGCATGGAAAATTGATAAAATTCATTGCATGGAGTATTCATTACAATGCAAAGTAAAAAAATATTTTTGTGGAAGAAAAATAAAGTGTTAGTAAATAATAAAAAATAATATGTTGTTTCTAAAGAATATTTTTACTGGCTATTTATGCAATTAAAAAAAACCCTAAATGGTGTTTATTTTGAAAGCAAGTATTTGAAAAGTTTACTGTAGTCCGCCAAAGGCCAATAGAACAATATTTGAAGCTGGACCTAAAATTTTACCTTCGGCTTAGACTTGGCTAATTTAACCTGGTTATTGTAGCCGGAAACTATAATTGTATTGTTGCTATGAGCAACGCTCGTGGAGTAGCGAGACATTTGACTTAGAATTTCTCGACGGTTTGGAAAGTCTTGCGGAAGGTTTTCTACTTTTATCCATACAAAATAAGCCATCTATAAGAATTAGAAGAGAACGTTTATGATAAAAGGTCGATGACTATTAGCCGTGGGAAAATTTGTCGGGATATAAGGCTCATTTTCAAGTAAATGGTACTATTGATACTCACAATTATCGAATTTGGGCATCAGAACTACCCAATGCAGTTCAGGAGGTCCCACTGCATTCACCAAAACCCACTATTTGGGGTGGGTTCGCAGAATATTTCATAAGTCTTTTTTGAGAAGATTTCTCAAACAGAATCACGGACGTGCACAATTGCCAAGCAAAAGTATCATGATATGCCGACCAGTTCTGTCATTCCACAAACTTCAGCAAAGGCAATGCCAGGAAGGATAAGCTTTATGTAGGATGGAGCGCCACTATACAGTGGTCTATCGATACAGCAGTTGTTGCGCCATCACTTTACAGAAGAAAGAGTCATCAATCGCCCTTTTCCTGTATCTTGGCCCCCTCACTCCTCGGAATAATCTCAAGTGACTTTTTACTGTTTTTTAATTTGAAGTCCAAAATTTATATTGGTGGAGTCCTTGGTGGTCGGCGACCGTAAAGGGAAACATATCAAGGGTTCAGATGAACATTCTTAGTGACATGTTTCGTTCGATAGAAAATATTGTGTACAGGATGTAATGTGTGGTCCGCAGGAACGATGACCATATTGAAAGAGACTGATGCCCTTGCCGGGGAAGTGAGTTAGATGAATTAAGTGCTAGGTTGTATTAAAATTTCATTTTTGACCTGCATTGTTTGGGCTGAAATTTCATTTTTGCTACACATTTGTCTTTTGTAACCCATCTGAAAAGTGAATTTAAATAAAGAAATGTTCCTTTTAAGTTTCTTTTTGCTTTTAAACACATTTATAACTTTTTAACGTATCCGTGAATTTACATTTTGAAATTTTATTGCGTTTTATGACACAACATTTATCTTTCTCGGCGGCTTTTAGAACTAGTTTTTTTTCTAGGGGCTAAGTTACTAAGGAACTAGTTTTTTTCTAGGGGCTAAGTTACTAAGGAACTAGTTTTTTTTAGTGGCTAAGTTACTAAGGAACTAGTTTTTTTCTAGGGGCTAAGTTACTAAGGAACTAATTTTTTTCTAAGGGCAGGGATAGAAATATTTCCATCCCCGCCCATATTAGTCCCCCAACCAAATATGGTGTCGTTACGGTTGATAAATCCAGCTACATATGGTCCTAAGCAGAATCCGTTAAAAAAAAACTTTTATATCTTCCTGTTGACAGATTTTACCCAAAATTTGATACATATGCGTAATTGTGGCGATAAAAGTATCTGCTGAATGCCATCCATTTCAATCGTTGTGTTTTTAGTTGCAAACGGACGGACGAATAGGCAGATTCTGTTGGAAGGATTTCATCTAAAGATTGACGCAGATCTATAAATTTGGAGTGAAGACCACATACCAAATTCCATTCATTTAGTTCCTTCCGTTTTCGACTAACCTGGAGATTCATCAAAATCTCGAATTCGAATTTTCTGACTATTACAACGCTTTCTTAAAAGGTAGGAGGACAGATGGGAACGGCGAAAAAATGTACGCACACTGCAGTCACTTTGTCTCAAGGCAACATCTTTGATTGTCCTGCTATCCTGAGGACGTGGCAGGGTGTCTGCTGCTTCCTGCAAAGAAATATACTCCGACAAGATCGGATAGATTGCTAAGACTGTTCTTCATACTCAGGGTTTTTTTTTTTTTTTTTATTTAACTGACTCTTTGAACACGACATCATCATCATCACGACACTTTTTCTTTGTATACTTCGTATACGAGAAAGTAATAAATACGCTCTTACCTAGCCTACAACGATATCTATCCGATTTAAAAAAAATATGTCATAAATCCGCTTGCGTTATTTGTTGCTAGAGGGGAAAAAAGTGCCGTTGCTCTTTCGATAATTCTATTACTTCAGGCTTACTTTCTGTTGCTTGAACTCAAAACATACTTCTTTGAGTTATGTTAATGCTCATCTAGGGGCGCTATACGATCAAAAGGTTTCATTTTTGGCTGCCTCCTTCGCCAGCCTTGTTTCTAAATGTTTCATTTAGACATTTCAAATTGTATTTAGTATATAGGGTTCCCACTCTAATCGTGGCTCAAATGCTAATTGCTAAAGCGTTAGAGATCGGCTTAGACTTCCAAATGGAAAAATGCTTTAAAATAAAGTAAATAACTCTATTTTACGTTTTTTACGTATTTAGTATATAGGATGCCCACTCTAATCGTGGCTCAAATGCTAATTGCTAAAACGTTAGAGATCGACTTAGACTTCCAAATGGAAAAATGCTTTAAAATAAAGTAAATAATTATATTTTACGTTGTTCGAGTCAATAAATGAACTCATGAAAAAATTACGCAATCTAAATTTTTATGCAGTCACTCTATCCTATAAGTCATATTTAGTAAAGTAATCTTAACGCACTAACATTTTAAACAAAAGGTTCCACTCTTCTGCGACCAAAACTGAGTTATGAAGCTTTGAATTTCATTATTTTAGGTCATTTAAGACCATTTCAACGAGGAAGATCCACCAATCATTGGATAGCGCTTGCTTTCACCTGTCGTTTTTTAAATGATTTTATCTCACATTTTAATGACAGTAATTATATTTAAAAATATACGCAACATAAAAGCTTTTAATCTAGTCAAATATGTTCAGATGTACTTTTCAAACTGGCTACTCAGAAGACTGAGCAAAAACGTCATTGTGAAGATCACTTTACTTTCTCCTGCTCGAAGCATGGACAGAGAATGTATATTAATCATCAAAAAATTTGACCTCGAGGTTATGATGTCTCCACGTTCGACCTCCCTGAGTCAGGCAAAGACCATATTCGCAATTATATCTTTCTGTTTTTGAACATGGCGATTCAAAACTGGAACGAGTTAGCTGGGTGAAGTTTTGTCTTTGTGGTAGTCTTTATACCATAATTCCAAATTTCTAACAAATTTTAAATAAATTCCTTTGTAGGGGAGTCTGTCTATCTGTCCGTCCTCATGCGTATGAACACGTTAACTAACCAGTGGAAGTGGCCTTCCCTAAACTTTCTCGTATACTTCTCAAGCATTTGTCATTTCCTCTCCCCCTGCGCGGATAAAAAATTCGAACCTACTGTAACCCAGAATGCAATGACTATCAGAAGGTTTTTCATTGTAGATTGTAATATATTTAGGTGAAGAATCAAATTCAAAGAGATGCGTATGTATTAAAACTTAGCAATATTTATTTTCTATCTCACTCTAGCAAATTCCGCTAATGTGAGGGCGTGCGCGAGCGGAAAGAAAACAGGAGAAAATGACCTCGTTCGCTATCGCTGAATAGCTTGCGCATGCGCAGAGATTACTTCCAGTACGCAAGTAAAAGAAATTGAATATGCAATTTGAGCAACTTTTTTAACCAATTGAAACGAAATTTGGGCACAGATCTATAATTAATGTTAGCAGCCGTCATACCAATTTTTATTTATCAAAGCCAAAGGGTTTAGGAGATATAATTTTTACAAGTATGCGATTATACAGTCCGACAAACCGTCAACCCTTTGACGGATTTGGCCCAAACTTTTATACGGACCTACAATCCCGAAGATAAAACTGTGTACCAAATTGTATCTATCTAGCTATTCAAGTTTTTGAGTTATAGTGTTCGCATAAACGCTGGCAGACAGACTTCCCGTAGACGGATTTTGTCCAAAATTTAACGGAAATCTTCAAATTATGTGTCAAGATCACATACCAAATTTCATCCCGGTAACTCTAATAGTTTTCGAGTTATCGAGTTCACAGACAGACCCACAAACAGACATAATTCCAAAATTGTGTTTTTCGGACTCAGATAGGTCTAAAACGTGGGGATTCGTCAAAATCTCGAGTTCGAATTTTTTGCCGATTACAATACTTTCTCTTTGTATACTTCGCATACGAGAAAGTAAAAAGCGCAACGACCTAGGTAGGTGAAATTTTGTATATGATTTGTATCACCAGAATCATAGATACCTGTAAAATTTTGGATCAAATTCCTCAAATAGTTGACGGTCTGTCTATTCGAGTGGATGTGATTACGAACTGGCAAAATGAATTTGGTAATCGGTCTTTACATTTTAAGTGTAGATCTCTATAAAATTTTGGATCCAGTCGGCCAGAAAGAAGAGACCCAAAATTCATATTCATTTCTCTTTACAATACGACGAAGTTAAACCCAAAAGTCGCCATATTGTGGAAGTAACGAAGAAGTCGATGATTTTCCAGTTGTGCTCCAATTGCTAATTGTTCAGAGAATACTCCAGTTGTGATATAGTTCGATTGATGAATAACTTGCAGAGACAAATTTCAGCTAGATTTCTTTGAACGCCACGACTTGGCCACAAGTTTCACATTGCCATGAATAATTAATTTAGTGTAATTATATTAACGTCCTGTTTTGAAGCAATATGAGAGCTATTTTGGGACAGACCTCGTCAGTTTGGACCGCGGTCAAATGGCGAGGACAACGCCTGAGCTGGCTGGTACCCTTCTCTCCAGTCTTCCACATCACACCAGCGAGAGGACGTTTGGGCACTGCGTATGATTTGGCATGCACCAGGTCCACATACACGTCGGATATTTGGTGGAGCCGGGTTTCGAGCCTGGAATCCTCCGTCACCGGGGCAGGGGCCTTACCACTAGGCCACCGCGGCCACTCCATGAATATTAAAGCTTACCAGAAAGATTCCCTCTGTATAACCAACGTCATAATCAAAAAAAGTGCTCAAAAAATTTCATGCTGACAGCATGATAACCTGAAATTTACTCTAGGTAATTTCGATTTTTTATTTTTAATCTTGGTCTCCAATAACCTGAAACAGAACTGCCAAATTTTACAGCTTCAACAGAGATCTAGAAAGATCTGATGTTCCCTCCTAACCCAGTTAGTTTTCAACAAAAGAAGCCCAATCAGAAAAGAAAGAAAGCTCTCCGAATTCGGAGTAATTATGGGTTTTCTTCGCTTTTAAGCTCCCATTGTAGTCGCGGGCGACTTAGATCTGCATCCGAGGGCCCGCCTCTGCTAAAGGGCTCTCGCCAAACAATGAATTTTCGCTCCAGTTTGCGCGAAGAGATGCTGATCCGAGATTAGCGGGGGGATTTGCCCATTCCCTTTCTGTCGCAGATCAACGGTTACCGACCTCTCGCTGCCTGGCTCCACGAAATGCCGCTTTGCCTTATTAAAACTCCATGGGTTTTTGCTGCCCCGTTTCAAAAATCCCGAAAGCTACCGTAGAGCAAATATGCGCTATAATATGAAGTAATTCAAAATGTTACTGTAAAGCATATGTACATTTCCAAACAATTTTATATGCAAATCAAATAGTATAGTTTAAAAAATTCATTCTATGTTGTCAACATTTCTTTTTCTCAACTAATGCTAAGCCTATAGCGATGAGTAAAATATCAGTGGATATGATTTTTCGCCGACTTCTGTCATACCATACTCAGTTTAAGATTAAACCCATTAATTGTCTAAAATTTAAGTTAAAAGAAAAATTGAAATATCCTAGGCATTGCGTTGCATCGACAATCTAGAGATAAACGAACCTAAGAGTACGAGTTTATATCGCAAAGGCGCGCTTTCTCAATGCTATAATAATAAAATCTACTATTTTCCATGAAAAAGTTTCGCGTTGTATTTTCATTAACACCATAGACGTCATGGGTATGCAGCTCCCTAGCCCCTTTTTTTTCTGTTTCACAAAACTAACTTATATAAATCACGTAACCTATATAACCTTTTCTAGAGTCACTAAATCTATCAATATTTCACTAGACTATCTAATAAAATAAATAGATATCGAATATAATACACACACCAGCGATGAATGCGTTTAGCGGAGCGCACGAACTCGATGGTTCATAATCTCCAGAACATGTAGCACCTATAACCCTGACTGAAAAATTGATGTAAACCTAATTAAATAAGATTCCCTGAAAGGTAAATCAAGATTAGAGTGGAAAGGAAATTTTTTTGTTAGTTATGTCCAATTAAATGCCTCATTTATTCATCTCCATTCACTCGTCCTTCCGTTCTCTCATGCATACAACAATAATGGGGATGAATATCGGATATAATGTATAGAATATCTAATAAAATTGCAATAGACTTTTCCAAGAGTATCATGGGCATACCTGACTGTCTTTCTTTCTTTTTCCACTTCTAAATTATAATAAAGAATTCATTTTTTTTTTTAAATCCTAAATTGTGTAAAATTGTTGTTGAAGTAAGAAATTATTTTACTGTTGTTTCTATTCTTTTTCAAAATTGATTTGGTTTTTTTTTAGATTTTTTATTTTTTTCCCCTGTCTCTCTTTTCTAAATTGTATCTCAGAATTCGTTTTTTTGGGGTGTTTTTTTTAACATTTTATTTACTATCTATTAGATTTTAATTTTTTTTTCATTTTTTGTTTATTTTATGTATGTTGCTTTATTTATTACGTTTGTTTGTATTTATTTATTATTTATGTTTGTAATTACTTACTATGTTTGCCGCTTGTATTTTATTATATTTATATTCACATTTGTATTTTGTACTGTATTACTTTTATTGTGTTATTTTACTTATATTGTTTTGTATTGTATTAACTAATTTTTTGTATTATATTGTATACTTCTATTATATTGTATTATATTACTCTAATATTTGTATTGGAATTTTTCTTCCCGCCGACTCGTGTCATGCTTTACACCCTTTGAGTAAGCAAGGTCAGCGTGGGCAATAAAAAAAAACTAACAATAATTTACTATGAATTATCGAAAATGACAAACAAAAATCCGAGATGATTTCATTTTGGCCGAAAATATTGCATACAAAGAGGTATTGTAAATTGCAAACCTATTCGCATCAATAAACTGTCTTTGTTATTTGGTCGCTGAACATGTCATTTCACTCTACACTTCACTGAGTATTTAATTTTTCAAGGTGGCCCAGTGGGTAATGTTTGAAGCAAATCGGAATTTTAAAACAAATAAGAGTGATGAAACGATTTTAATGATATATAATGAAATTTTATAGTAGGCAATTATTGATAAAGAGGTTCGAAGTGACCGCGTTCTTTAAGAAAGAATCCATCAATCACACGTGAGCAAACTTCGCTGTCAATCGTGTGGACTGCAATCCCTTTGTCCAGCTATTTCTTGTTGTAAAACTCCTCCTGCCGTGCCCGTTGCACTGCCTTAACATTTTGATGGCATTTCGAGCACAATAAACACTCGAATATCTGTTGAATATTTATTCATTTTCGCTTGTGACAATCACAACTGAACAGCACACTTAAACTCACCGCTCGCTATCGAAACACACATCTATGCAATTGCCCGCTCTAATGATCATGCGCACCAAGTTTGGTCTCATTTTCTCGCACTAGCGCCATCTATTAGATTGTTTTTCGAACATTACCATCTGGGCCACCCTGTACCAACCTTGCAAAATATTAAATCGCTGGGGGGGGGGAGTGAATTTTCGCTCAGGCTTACAGGTTAAAAATTAATTTATGTTTCTTTTTATTTTTTCGCTAAGTTACTCACCCTTTTGGAATTTTCATCGTAAAAAAATTATCGCGATGTTCAGATTGCTATTTTTTGCGGGAGGAGGAGGGGTCTGGGAATGACTCTGTTTATATTCTTTTTTGCTAAAAGTCGAAATTTCTGTTGGACCAGTAAGGTATTTTGATAAGGACTACGGATTTTCTTGTAGTTTAAGGTTAGAACCTGAAGTATTCATATTACCCGTTGCTGGAATTGCCATTAAGAAAAGCACAGATCATAGAATGAGAAGAATTTTGATGTGTTGTCCAGCTATTCGATATGCTTTGGAAGGAGAACTGTATGCCCTAGTAATTGCTGCGTTTTACTTTTCTTTTCTAACAGATGAATGCTCAGTATGAGCAAAAGTCAATTTGATGTAGATTCCCCATGGTGTTTCGTTTAACACTTCAAGTATTAAATTAGATCTGAAGTATGCACAGGGGAGAGGATAATTCTTAGAAATGAGGAGCCACTCACAAGGAAAGAGTGGCTATGAATGTCAAGTATTTTGGTAAACTGCCCAGCTATTCATTATTTTGTGGGAGGGGGAAATTAAGTTCAAAGAACTGTAGCGTTTGTATTTTTCTTTGGTAACAATTGAAAGTTCATTGTGATCAGTAAGAAACTTTGATACAGACAATTGATTTTCTCTTAACCGTTGAAGCACATGATTAGAACCTGCAGTAAGCAGGCTAACAGCTGTTTCAGATGAGGAACTGCTAGCAGGAAGGAAACGCTTCATAGAATGGGAAGAATTTTAGTGCGCTGTCCAGCTATTCCATAAATATAAAGGATAAAATTTATTAATTTTTTGAATGAAGAAGACACTTTTGGATCTCCCCAGCAAAAACCCCACGAAGCCCCAGCAAGTTGATACAGGATGTTGGGAGCGATTTATTTGACTAAACGATTTTCAGTCATCCCAATGGGAATTCCAGAAGTGGTGAGGTAAGAATCCTTGACTTGCAGCCAAGAATTCGTTGACCTTGAGGCTCGACCATCTGCTTCCTACTTGCCGCCCCGCAGTCTAGGGTTCGAATTTCTTTGTCGGAGTTCTTCATCCCACTATTTTCTTTATGCCCCGCTACCTACGGCTGCTCAAACAACGATCCGCGAACAATTATACTATTTTGACTGCGTTTACTTTGGGTGGAGGAAGTCTTGTTATGGCTTGATTGGTAAACACACCAGAAACCATGTAACTCAACTGGTAATGGTAAAAACAATAAAGGTGGCTGAAAATAAAAAAATAAAAACTACATGTTTATATTGCAGTTCTTGGAACTCATTAATCTTAAGCAGAAACTGCATCCAAAATATTATTCAGTACATTTCCCCAATATTCCTCAGCATATTTTGATTGGCGCTTCAAATAAAATGTAATATACAGGGTGTCCGTGGGACATATTTCAAAAGAATTAATAAAAAAAAAACCCTATTAATGTTACAATACTGTTTTTTTAAATGAGAGAGCAAATAAAAAAGTTTTTTTCAGATAGGTAACGCTGCGTTACGACGATCTAAATTTGCTACAGCGAGAGAATTCCGTACACAATGTCTACCGATCAGCAGAAGCCGATGCGCGTTTTCTGGTTTCCTTTTTAAGTTTTTCTTGGGTATCTTAAGAAAAATTCAGTTTTTACTCTACATGTGAATTATCAAATTAAAGAGAGTAAAATTCCCTACAAATGCATGCTTTTATTACTTTCTCGTATACGAAGTATACAAAGAGAAAGTATTGTAATCGTCAAAAAATTCGAACTCGAGATTTTGACGAATCTCCACGTTTTAGACCTCCCTGATTCCGAAAAACACAATTTTGGAATTACGTCTGTCTGTGTGTGTGTCTGTGAACACGATAACTCGCAAACTATTAGAGCTACGGGGATAAAATTTGGTATGTGGTCTTTAAACATAATTTGTAGGTTTCTATCAAATTTTGGACAAAATCCGTCAACGGGAAGTCTGTCTGTCTGTCTGTCTGTATGTTCGATAACATGCGAACGCTATAACTCAAAAACTTGAAAAGCCAGATGGATAAAATTTTATACACAGTTTTATCGTCATGAATGTAGGTCCGTATAAAATTTGGGGCCAAATCCGTCAAAGGGTTGATTGTCTGTCGGTCTGTATAATCGCATACTTGTTCAACTCCATACGCATGCGCAATAGTAGAAATGCCTGTGTAAAGAAGAGACACTTCGAAAACTTGGCAGTTTGCCAAAAACCAGTTCTGGCGGCGAGATTTTGTAAGGAAGCAAACATTTAGGTCGTCTCGTTTTACTTGCGTGCTAGAAACAATCTCTGCGCATCGCAAGCTATTCTGTTTTCTTCTCCGCACGCGGAACTGGCATTGCTCGAGTTTGATAAAAAAAAATAAATATTGCGAAGTTTTAATACATACGTATCTTTTTGAATATGATTCTTCACCTTAATATTTTACTATCACTATAATCAACAATGAAAAACCTTCTGATAGTCATTGCATTCTGGGTTACAGTTGGTTCGAACTTTTTATCAACGCAGGGGGAAGGGAAATGACAAATGTTTGAAAAGTATACGAGAAAGTTTAGGGGAGGCCACTCCCGCTGGTTTTTCTTCTAGCTTTCATATTTTCGCAGATAATGGCTCTCAAAAATGGGAGATTTTCAATAATTTACGGCCACCTAGACCGCCGTAAAGGCGCGTTTCCTGTCTGAAAACGAACTTTTTGAAATGAGCTCTCATTTAAATAAAAACGTAGTTGTAACATTATTGGGGTTTTTTTTATTATTTTTTGAAATGTGTCCTTCTCGGATACTCTATACATCTTTTTTGTATTTTCCCATTTTGGTTACAATGCTGCTACATTGACAAACTCACGACGGTCATTGCTTATACGTAAACAAAAAGGCTTGATGTATTATTTATTCGTAAGAAAAGCTGATATATTGCCTATTCGTAAAATCAATACCGGTTGACTTATTCGTAAAACACGTTATGAGTTAAAAGAAAAGTAAAGCAAATTCTATTTTAATCTCTACAAGACCACAGAAAAACATCTCTATCTGATATCCATAATCACCAGAAGAAATGACGATCGCAAAAAGGCCAAGAGCTAAAGTGGATCATCCTTTTGGTTCTCACAGTTGCACACAAAGCGACTCGCAGCCGTCAGACAAAACACGAAAAAAACAATCCATTAGGTAGAGCTGATTATGAAAAAATCTCATCGGACAAGAGATCGGTCTCTACTGTTTACGTCTACCGCAGCTCTGTTTTGTTTGGATGGATGTGGGTCAATTAAAAGCGGCGGAAGCTCTACTGATCTGCTAATGAGCGTGAGAAGTGAGCTAATGAATTAAGCCGGGATGCGCGTCGGCTCTCAATGGATTTTGGTGTCACTCTATATTTGGATGATGGTGCGAATTATCTGCAGCCAAAAGGACGTTATGGTTGAAAGTATCCGATGGCTCGGAATAGTAATGATCAGTTGCATTGAAACATTAAAAATAAATCAAGGAATGCCGGATTTTTCGCAGGGGAATGATGTAACCCGATTAATAAGAACAAATCAGTCATTACCGGTATCCAGTGGCGGTTCGTCTGTTCGGTAAACGAAGCTGTACCATTCCGAGGAATAATCTCAAACATTTATTTTCTTTTTTGTAGCAACTGCCGACTTCTTCTTACTGATATTTTGACGATCTAATACAATTAAAGATAGGAGTCGATTGTTAATCACACCTTATAGCCAGAATTTAGTTCTGAAAAGCTGTTGCTGCTCTGCGAAATATCAAATCGAGAGTTTGCAATTGCAACACAAAATAACGCCTATCGGTAAAGCTATCACCACTAATAGTCCTCACAACTTGGAATTACAGCAAGCCAAAGCAAAGAAACAATAAAAGGACACTAAAATCATCAAATGTTGGATCAAAAAGCATAAAAACTTAGATACATATCATTTGTAAGGAAACGAAGGTAGAAGAGGAAGTGATACAGTGCGTAAAATGCCATATTTGGATTCATGCATTGTGTGTTGGTGTGAATTGAAGAATCAAAACATATTTTTGATCTAATTTTGCTTAAAGAAATTGGTGGTCCAATCTATGCAACCGGTTTCCTTGATTGGAACAATGACACATTTGTTAAGCTACTTTTTTTCCATATTTGAAGTTTTTTTCATAAAAGATATATTCACACTGTTCTGAAGGTAAATAAACGACAACAAAAATCTACTACTTGTTTTTCATTAAAATTCCTTCTCCATCTCTGTGCATTAAAAAAATACCCAGGCGGCTAAATTAGGGGACTCTTCTCTGTAAATACACGAATAATATTCAATCAACGAATGAATTGTAACGGTTACACAAAAATGAGAGACAAAAGTTATTATGTTGCCAAGAAAATGGATTTGAAAACTGTCCTAGTTATAAAAGCAAATGAATGTATGAATGAATATTCATTAATTATTTTCAAAATGAAGCGTTTTGCGATTCTGAGATAAAGTTTTTTTTTCAATTGAATCGTTTAATTTAGTTATCCATTAGTCCCATTTTGAAGCAACACGAGAGCTATTTCAGGTCGGACCTCGTAATTTTTAATCATGGTCCGATGACGAGGACGAGACCTGAGTTGGCATACCTCATTCCAAACTTCCACACCACACCAGCCTCCCCTCCGATCGACTTTTGCCTTACACCCACTTGGATGGGTTATGTTTGCGCCACACCAGCGGGACCGCGTTTGAACCCCTACTTATGATTTAGCGGGAAACAAGCCCAATACACGAGAGAGTCGGGTTTCGAGCCTGGAATCCTCCGGCCCCGAAGGCCAAGGCCTTACCACTAGGCCACCGCGGCGCACCAACTAAATTGTTGATTGTAGATATCATGTGAGTAAAAAATATTAAAATGCTCGGAGCTTTAAAAAAGCTGATTAAACTTTTTTAAATCAATGATTTTTTTTTAGCTGGTAGATTTTATATACCTATAATGTGACTTCCCTTGACTCTTGTCGTTTCTTCACTCATTATGTAAATACTCCTTTAGAATACGAAAACAGCATGAACCCAATTTTGAAAAAAAAAATGAATCATGTGGTTTCTGGAATCTACGATTCAGTTAGAATTACTTATATACGTCAAATCAGTTAGATATTGAACTTCACTGCCAAACTGGCAAGATTAAATCGGAGAGTCAATGATTGACGCACCAAGAAAAAAATCACATTAAACTCACTGGG
>BGPR01001990.1:177808-195338 GCA_013235015.1 Araneus ventricosus | reverse complement strand
AACTGTTATGAAGAAATTAACTGTTATGAAGAAAGTAACTGTTATGAAGAAAGTAACTGTTATGAATTTGCAGAAATTTTCAGTCCTTCACATTGGAGGAAAATATGCACGATGCTCGGGGCCATCTTGTCCAAAGGGCTAATTGGCTGCAGTCCATCGGCGCCATTGATCCAAAGGCGCCTAAAAATTACAATATTAATGTTATTTTAATTTTGAACCAAAGTATGTATTTAAAAATATCATTAATATGTTAAAAGTGAAGATGTGATTAGGGGTTGCAACTAGACAGTCATCGATTTCGTAATGCTATATAAACATGTATATATCATTTCAAACAATATTCATACAAAGACGGTCAGTGAGAAAAATCCTAAACTACGCGTGTAATAGAAGTTACCAACAATATGGAAGCTGACTTGTAAAATCCTGCTTTAAAAAGACGCTGATTTGCAAAATTGTATAGCATTAATCAGAGAACAGGCTAACTTTTTATTTATTTTATTCTATTTCATTTATTTATTTTTTGCCCATCAATCATTACGTTGGGTAGGTATTGTCTTTCGGCCAGAGGCTCTCAAATTCTTAGTTATGGTTCTGACGGGGCGCCACACTTCTGTAGTCCAGGGCTCTCAAATTTGTTGAGACGGTCGTGATGATGCAAATTTGTTGTTCTTCTTGTGAAGCTTAGAAGAATGGACGGCACAAATATTTATTGTAACTCTTCAAATATCTCAAAATCTACAATAATATAGATTTAAATAACTTAAGTGCTAGTTATTATTCTAATCTTGACTATAATCGGAATAAAAATGTTTTTAAAAATACTCTTTTATTAATGCGCTAACAAAATAAAAAAAGCTTTTTATCAAAAATCTGCTGGCCAAAAAAATTTAAATTATCAGGCGCTGGTACTCTTAGGTAAATTAGAATTTTAATCACATTTATAAGGTTTTTTTAAACTTTTGATGTATATTCAGGAATTTTCTTCCTTTTGATATTCACTGTGGCTTAAATTTCATACAGTATTGTTTTCGATAACTCACGATTTTCAATGTCAATTATATTTTTCAATTTATTACTAACTAATGCTTTACCTCTTTATATACTGAAAAGTCCCAAACGTCCGTTCAATCAAAGGACGACGGGCGCACGCATCGTCCAAACACTTCTGCGAAATTTCCATCTCCTTTAGCTAAGTGAGAATGATTGAATACCCGAGGTCGGTTCTTTATTCGTTAGAGTCGCTCACCTAGGTGGGATTGTTGATATAGGGAGATTTTCTTAGAACTCTCCTTTGAACCAAACCCATTTCCTTGTAAAAAATAAATCCCCTGACAGCCATCAGGTAAGCAGAGTTCTCTTCCGTATATGAATTAAGAATGCAAGCCAGCACTGCAGTTTTTGAGGTGGGGTAGGGAAATTCACTTATCTCTGAAAGAAGAAGTCGTGCGTTCCAGTATTCTGAGGTACCCGAGTTCCCCAGCTCTGAGGAATCAGAAGCTACGCATATTTCAAAGTATCGTATGCCATCGGTCAAATTACGAAGATATAAGTGTGATTAAAGTAGTGCTTTTAAGTGACTTCGGGAAATAAAGGATTATCATCTGATTTAAAAATCGTTACGTGCAGAATGAAACGGCTGATGCAATCGAATCAGATGAAGACAAGACAAACGAATCAAGCCTAAAGCAGTATCATGTTTCGGACTAGAAGGTCGAATGCCCATTTTTTATTTGATAATTTCTCTCCATCATTTCGTAAAAAAGGGGCAATAAAAAGTAGCAGTACTGTAGCGTATCATATATAAAGTAGTGTGTTGAGACGTTGCTTTTAGAGAGCCACTTCATCTCTTAATACTTGACATTTAAGAAAAGAACGCCAGAACCGTCAACCACTTTGGAGACATTCTCCCAATTCGACGCCCAAGTTCCAAAAATTAATAGAAATAAAAAAAAAGAAACACGGCTCAGAAATATAGGATTCTGAAGAAAAATGTTAATTTTTTTAACAAAAATGTTAAGTTTGAAATTAAGTTTTAAATGAAGAAAAATGTTAAGTTTTTTTGACAATTTCTGTTACTTTCTGCATCGAATATTCGTTGGTATTTAGCCGGAATACAAATTCCTAAACAACATTTTGAAAATTCGATTATTTGCTATTGAAAATTCCCAATCTGGTCAAATTTTGACATGAAAGTGATCTTAAGATAATAAATAAATCGGCTGCACATGAACTTGGGAAAGTGCTTCACGAATAGTTTAAAGGAGTATTATAGTAATGAAGTAGATCTAGTTTAGTCAGACTTTTTTGGAATTCCATTTCTTTTTTGTTACTGGGATTATAAATCTGATGATAAAATACGCAAAAAACAGAATAATTTTCGTCGTGAATTTTATGGACGAGTTTTCTGGTTTATTTACTTACAGTAAGAACCTTGAATTTATTTGCTTGTATGTTGGACTTCAGCTTTGAAGATCCATTGACTTAGAATTACGCCGGAAATACGTAATACAGGCATGTAAACAAACCAGAAAACACGTCCATAGTTTATTCAATCAATCTATCAAATCAAATTTCAGAGATAAAATTGGTTTATGATATTTGTTCTAAAATCATTATTCTAGATTTGCGCTATCGAAGAAATATTTATTTCTTACTGTAAATAACTTTTTTGGTAGGATACAACACGGACGATTGATTTAATAATAAAAAAGAAACTTTATGGAACTAAATTAAAACAAAACATTAATGTAAGATACGAGTAATAGTATCGCACAGATCAGAAACAACCATTCATATGTTAATAATGTTTCACATAGCATAGACTCAGCAACAACGAACGCTGATATCGGGGAAGAATATTTATTGCATATGTAAAAAGTTAAAATCACACTGGAAATTTTTATAGAATGCGCTGTTTAACTTTTAAAGGTAAATCTTAGATATTTTATGAAAGCAAAACCATTAAAGCATCCTTCTGGATTAAGAATTTTCCATATTTATTCTAATTTTTCTTTTGAAAAGAAACATTTCAAAGACTTACTGGGAGAAAATTCTATGGCAAATAACGATCACACGATTTAAATCTTTTTCATATTTGTAGAAATACTAAATTCTAAAAAAAATCGTCTGCTTCTTTATTCTTTCAGCCAGCAGCATCAAGAACAGAACAGAGCAAATTCGTTAACAAGCATTTCGCAAAATATTCTCGCTATTTTTATTCCCATGTATATTTTGTATCTACCTACAATATTTGTTACAGCTTTAAAAGAATCGCTGCCGAGATTACATGTAGTACTTGGAACTCATTACAGTTCCAAGCATATATATATAAATTTCGTTCTAAAACTAACGTTTACTTCATTTAAAATTCAAATTTTTCGTTGATCTTTTGATGCCGCGAGGCATGAAATACAGCAGAATTTTTCTTAGAGTATATTTACAAAAGCTTCGGATCGCATCAACCTTTGGATCAGTATTCTTATCTTCTTATCAAACATGTAGTAAGAATATTTCTTCCATTAAAGCTTTACTTATTACCATAGATAGTAGAAAATTATTTTATCATGAAGCTTTGAATCAAAAATTTTCGCATGGAAGCTTAATTAAAGTTTTGGGTTTAACTGTAAAATGCGATATTGCCTGAGATTGGATGAAAGATATTAGCTTATGACTTTGCGAGGGAAAATGTATATTCTTCTTTGTGTACAACAAAACTGACATGTACTAAAGCAGATGTGATAATTAAATTTTTGCTTTGAACATTTTCAGTGCATTTGTGTGGAGGCTTTGAATTTAATCTTGTTTCGTGAGAATTGTAATGGAAAGTTTTTATAAAGAATTTCAACTTCATTTCTTTAATCAAAAATTTATAAAAGAAATGATTTTGCAAGCGAAAAATATTTTCATAATTATTTTTAGTAAAACTTAGGCTCGTTCCGATTTTAACGTTTGCTCTGCCTCTTTCATACTATTTCTTTTTACATCCTTCGGGGGAAACACAGCAAAAATTTAGGAAGGGATTTTGTACAAAATAAATGAAAGAAGAAAATCGCTTTAAATTCACAAAACAATCAAGCATTTTGAATTAACACTGGGATATTTAAAAAAGGCAATTAAACATTAAAAACTTCCTTTTAGTCCAATGTAGTGAATTCACGTGATGTCGCAGTCACATGATAAACGTTACTGCGCATGTCATCTGACTTTCAAATGCACATTAATTTGTTCTGTGCTGCGTCATCGTAACCTTTTTCTCCTGAGATATGCACAATAGGTTCAAAAATTAAATATTAACTGAACATTTGAGGTACGTCACGTGATCCTGAATTGACTTGATGAGATGAACATTGAATGACTATGACCTGATCATTGACTAGATGGTGCATAAAAATTAGATTTAGTAAAAATAATTATTAATTTTAGGAATTTTAGAATCTAAACTAATAAAAACAAGTCATTGCTTAATTTAGGCTACAAAATATATTTTAATTGCTTCTTCTTATATAATTTTATGAAGGAATAAAAATCTTTTCGTGCTTCTACAGATGGATATCAATAATAACTTGTGGTCAAAAATGTTTATACCTGTGTTTTTCACAACCAGAGTTTCTCGAATTGTATTCATAAAGGTGCCATAAAATTGTCAAAACTGCCACTTTTACTGAAAGTTTGTCATTGCTTCGACGATAAATCGAGAAATTTTTATACGAAAAGCATTTTTATGCCATCTTGAAAATAAAAAAAAAGTTTATTCAATAATGTGAGCTTCGTTTATTGTAGAGCCAATTTTGCTCAGAATTTCAGATTATCTTTAATTATTCGTCTGTAATTATAGCTATGATCATGTGTATATAAATGAATGTATTTAAAATTTCACTTTGCTGACAGGCAATGCGCGTGTTCAGCTTAATAATTAAAACTGCATACAAAATTTTCTTCGAACGTGAGTGACACAGCGCCTGTTATTAAGACAGCTGTGTGAACATGACGCTTTCTAGTGTAATTGCGAAGAAAATTGAGTAAGGGAAGTGGGGGTAAGAGTACGCAGGAATTTTTTCCCCTGTTGGCAACAGTGCAAGCAGAAGCGAGTGTGATCATATCAACATATGTGTATCATATGTGTTTTCAGCTCTCTCAAGAGACCTCCATTATTATTTTCATCCTTGCTGTCTTTTATTTATCAGGTAAGATATGATTTCGTTATGTTAGCATGTAATTTTTCTGTGAAGAAATCTTAATTTTTTTTGTAAATAAAGGACTAATGCTTGCTTTCAAAGTAAATATCATTATGAGGTTTGTTCCCTTCCGAACAACGAGGCCGCATTAGAATTTAACTTTAGTGAATGCTGCGGTCATCTATGGACGATTTAGAGAAGCAATACATCGGCAGCTAAGAGTGCGCACAGACCAGATATGCGAACTCTTATCCGCTCTTTAATTTGAAGCAGCCATTCCAACAAAACTTTGCATTTTATTTTATCATTATTATTATTATAAAAGAATGGGATTGGGAACAATATTTTATGAATTATGGGTTTAAATTTTATGATTTTTACTATTTTTAAATAGTAAAAATTATGATTTCTTAATTTCGGAAATAACAATATTTGAAGTAGACTATTTTTTTAGGCTTTTTTGTTACGAAATATAGAGCGTTTGTAATTTTGTATGTTTTAAAGGTTTAATCAAGTTTTTATTCGCATGATAATGATATAAGTAAAACGTGTATTTATTTAAAAAATTCGCCTTTAATTTCCAACATGCAGCGCCGTTGAGGCGGCAAATGATATTAACCTATAATTCTGAAATTTTGTAAAGGTATTGTTGTTAATAAATAGTAACTTTTAAGAACAAACCGTTCAACGAAATCTGATATTTTTTATTAATTTTTGAATTTTAACCATTTTTAGTCCAATTTTCACAACTTTCTGCCCATTGAGGCGACAGAAGATATCAATTCAGAGTTATAAGTTTTTACACCCTTTTTAATGATAGGAGTTCGCAACTTTTCCGCACTACTGCAAAAAGATCTAAGAAACTTCGACTTTTTCTGCCCGCCACTCTTGGCCTCACGTCCTGCTTACTCTTACCCGCCACGTCGGTAAGAGTACGCATTTGGCATTTTTTTTCCTTGCGTTTCGTAATATATATTTTTTAAAGCTAAAATCTTAATTTTTTGTACCCTTCTTTCTAAGTTAATAAACTGTGATTCAGTATATTTTCGAGGCTCTAACTTTTCAATTCTCATTTTTAGAACGAAAATTCCACTAGGTGCGTACTCTCACCCTCCTTTCCCTTATATATTAACATGATAATAATTATAGTGTGGACACTTTCTGTTAGTTGCGCCACGCCATACACATTATGCACAAATCGTTCCAAATGCTCTGCAAAGCTCCCAAATTAAACAATTAGATAATTCTTGGGTAGTTGGTGCTAAATAATAAGGGGGCTTTTAAAATTTTAATTAGATTTTCAATTAATTAAAAATTAATTGAAATTTTAAAGTTTTCCTCTAAATAACTTTGGAGCATATTACTGCTCAAAAAAACATTCTACCACCACTAATTTTAACGAAATTAGCTTTTAAGTAATACAAATTTTATTTCCCTGCAATTTTTTTCTCTAATTTTAATAATTTCAAAAAATAGTTTTAAGTATATTTTACAACAATACATTTCATTGTTTTGGTTACAGTGTTTATAGACAGACGGGCGCGTTGCAATGATGATGAATGCATTTTTTGAGAGCACGTCATAGTTTCTATAATTAAGAGTTTACCAATAAACCGTACGGAACTTTCGCATGTTGAGCCTCCTTCTCCGCCCTCTCCCTTCAAAAAAAGATTCAGTTATTAATTAGCAAACCCGTGGCAAGTAAATTACTAATATAATAGCCCAGAGCTCTCGGTAACGCTCTGACGTCACCAACAATAAAACTCGCGCCACAGAACTGCGAGACGTTAAACAGCATTATTTCATTGTTAGAGAACCTAAATTTCAGTAATTTTAAATTTAAAAGAGTAATTGTCGTCCTAATTTCAAATTAAATAGTTCTAAAATAGTGAAATAAAATTTTCTATCGATTGATATAAAATTTATCTCATATCCCTGTGATCAATAGTTCCCTAGAAATTTTAAATTATATTAATCAAATATTTCAAATTAATTTTTGTTTTTCAATAGAAAGTAGTCAATTACGTCAGTGGTATATCGTGCGCGTGATATAGTTTGGACGCCACGATGCATGTCATTATTTATTGCAATCGTGATATATAATTTGATAATATTTTTTGGCAGCGTTCGACAAGCAGAGAAGTGCTTTGTTTTGAAACTAGATTTTCTATCTATCTAGATTATATCTACTAGATTTTTTAAGACCAAGAGGTTTTTGAATAAAGAAATATGTAAATACTATGTAAATAAAACATATATATTTCCTGTCATAAAACATGTATTTATTTTATTTGTTTTCAACCAATGTTAAACATTTCTCTCGCATATATATCTATTTAAACACGTCACATTTGACGGAAAATATCTCTAATGAAGAGGCAATTTGCACCCGTCATACCATGACGGGTGATTTTCTAGTATCTAAATAAATACTAAAATTGAAATTTTAGGAAACTTTAAGAAAACTAGACAGAAACTAATAAAAGCTGATCTACTGAACAAGCAGTGAATACAAATAACACAGCACGCAACGTGATTTTAAATGGCACGCGAAGCAATACCAACATCGTCCAATAGTATGACCATAACATTTTGCCTGTCGTTGAAATATGGAGAGTAACTAAATGTTTCATTTGAATTTCCAGCACGTGTCAACTGATTTAGGTTAAGTTTACCGAAATGAGGGTTTTCCTTTTAACTTGAATTTTTGAACAAATAATGTGTTTCAACTCTTTGAGGCACGAAAGATAATAAGATGCATAATTACACACGTGTGAATGTAAGAATTGGTTTATCGCTTTAGGAAGCTGAAAAATAGTGTTGTTAATGTGTTTCAATTCCTAAAAATTAATCTGCGTGTTTTCGGTATTATATGGTTTTCATAACAAGCGCTATTCAGCAAGAATGCGTTAAAGATGCATCATTCAGAATGGATCAGGAAATTACCCACCGTGCTACAAAGAATTAACGCAAAGTGAGTATGCTATCATTATAGTCGATGAAACAGCTTCTCATCGCTATCAGGTTTCTTTAATTGAGAAAAAGGTATGTTCACAACAGATATAATATATAGGATTTTAAAAACTAATATAAAGACGGACGAATCAAGCCTAAAACCGTATCATGCTATGATTTTTTGGACAAGAGGTTCGAATCTCCTTATTTTTTGGGGGGGCGGGAGTATATTTTCTTGTTGAAGAATTTGGTCCAAAATTCGATACAGTCATGCAGTTTAGGTGAGAAGATCACACGCCAAATTTCATACATCCAGATCATTGTTTTGTTACTTTTAGGTCTCTCATAGGCGCGGATAAATAAAGAGTCAGTTGTTCCGTTCACATATTTGGTTTAAAATTTGATGCATGTACATCAACAATTTTGGTGGAAAGACCACACTACCAATTTTCATCCTTCTAGCTAGCTGAGTTTTGAGCTATCATACTCACATGCACGCGACCAAATAGAAAAACAGAAACTCAAACATAATACCAATAATTGACTTTTTTCCACTTTCTGAGTAAAGGGAATCCAAAACATTGGAATACATCAAACACAACTAATACTTTAGATCACTACTTACTATAAACACTTTATATAATAATAACTACCGCTACTCCATATAAAAGAAGGGAAACTAGATCCAAGTCTTCTCTTCTAAGTTTAATTCAGATAATTATGATGTTACTTTTCTCAGCATTGATGATGGAAGAAATTTTTACAATTGAAAATATATTGTTAATCACTCTTTTGATGATTTCAATTTTTTTCAACGTATTTTCATGTATCACTTTCCAGTTTTTAATCAACGTAAGGATTTTTTTCTGCATTTAATTTTTTTTTAAATCTCTTTTTTAGACAGCATATTTATTACAAATGACTTCGCACCATAAATGATAGTGCATTAATTAAATCTGAGTGATTAGTTCATTTTTCAGAGAGACACCGATTCTTCCAATTTACAAAGAAATTGTTAAAAAAATTAGGAACACTAATTATTGGAACCAAAATAAAGCTAAATAAATTCTATTAATATAAACTAAGAATGTAAAATTAAGAATTAGATACAATAATTCTTAAATGGGTAAATGCATTTAATAAATTCTTTCCACTCCAAATACAGCAACCCAGCATCATATTTTTCACTATCATATATAGCAATCACTTTTTTATTTTACTTCTAAAGGAAAAATTTGATTAACCCTTTGCGGTCAGGTACGGCATATAATGTTACTGATCTCGAGATTCAGGTGTAGGAAATCCAGTTAACGAAAAGGATAGCGGCTAAAATTCGGACACAAATGTGTATATTATCCATCCATTCAAACCTTAATCTTATTACACTATGAAGAATAAAGTTTTATATAATTAAATAAGCACAGAGTTAGAAAAAAATGGGATGGCGTATAAAGTGGCCAACCTGATCTGAGTGTTCTACCTGTCCACAAAGGGTTAAAGAGATTTTAAATAAAGATACTATTATTCTTGTGCTATTTCCCTTTTCTATAGCTTTGTTTACTCATGATGATAAAGTACCATAAAGCACTGTGTTTTCAAACTGTGTTAATTATTGCTTTTTTTTCTAATTCAGCAAACCTAACATTTACTATATTCTTCCTGTTTAAAAAAATAATCGAAAAAAATTGAACGAACTGAACTTCTGAAGGCTCCAACTACCACTTGTAGAGAAAAATCTATTCGAAGACGGAACAAGTACTGCAAACAAGTGCTATTACGTTAACAGTGGAAACAAAAGTTCCCCCGACTTCAAAATAACGACTTGGACAGCACTTTTTATCTCTCAAAGTCTTTGGAACTTTGTTCTTCGCGAAATGCAGGAGTTTCTCAAAGATTTAACACTTCATTAAGACATTTTTGTCGTAACGTACACTTAATGCTACATAAAACAAAAAAGAGCCGAATATTTGTTTTAATTAAAGATAATCCGTGTTTCTATGAAGCTGGACATAATGCAGTAAATCTTTAGTTACTTAAATCAACTTATTAAAAATATATAATAAATTAAATTTCACATTTCATAGAAAGTGAAATTACAAATTCCGGGGGCGTTTCTGTGATATCGTGTTTATCATGAATTTTGGTGCGCTCTTAACTTGTATATTAAGTTCAATGCCGTGTTCATCTAATAGTTTTAAAAATCTACCATAAAAATGAAAGATATGATGGATTGGCGAGCACTGAGCTGAAATATGTCTCTATGAGTGATCATCTGTCAGCAAATATCAAAAATAATCAATAAAATTTCTTCGTTCCAATTTTTCCTTTTCCTGTTTCAGAAATATATTTATCTGAAACCATGTTCGGAACGTAGATGTTCAAATGTTACAACTTTCATGATTGTATTTTCTCGTTATTTTATTATTATTTTAAACCAATCAATGACAGCCTTAAGCAAGAGGATACTTTGATTGGTGGATCTTCCTCAAGGCGGCTATTCAAACGATATAAAATAGCGATATTCGAAGGTTCATAACTCGGCCATTTCTAGTCGCAGAAGAATGGAAGAGTTTAGTTTAAAATGTTAATTTGACGAAATTATTTTACAAAATATAAATAATAAGACCGAGGCAATGTTCGAGGAAATTTAGACTTCGATTTTTTTTTCAGCAGTACAGCATTGCATTGACTCAAACACCATAAAATAAAAATTTTACGTTATTTAAAGAATTTTCCAGCATGGAAGTATATGCCTATCTTTTATGCTTTAGAAATTATTTACTCGGCAACGATTGAATAGAAACCCAGTATATACACTCATATAGAGCAGATTTCTTGTTAGATAAAGAGATATTATACAGAAACTGTGTTCCTAAAGAGAGGATTCCTGAGAAAAAATTCGATACATAGAGATTTTCGATAAATGGAAATTTGATATATAAGAATTCGATTGTAGTATTTTCTACTAATTCTACTGCTCTTGGTGCTACAACTTTTTTATATTCTATAATGACATACATTAATATATCAAACCAATTTATTTAATTTATTTATTGAAAACCCACTCCGGCCCAGCCTACTCGAAAGGGTGTAAGGCCTTAGCAGACTGGTGGGGAAATATAAAAGTAATACAAATATGGCAATATGACAGGACACACACAAAAGCATCGCAAACACAGCGCAGAACGTTACAGACACTGCGAAAAAGGGGGCAACAACAAAAATAAATTAAGTAGACTAAAACACACACAAGAAAAAAACCCAACCCAATTCGCCATCGAATCGATGGTCACTTGGTGAGAACCATAAATTAATTCAATTTGTTTGATTTTAATCACCAGATCTGGAGACAACATTAAAAATATTCAAAACACTTAAAACGAGGAGCCCCCAGAGTGTATCCAAACGAGTAAAATACAAATATAAGCTCAGCACAATATACCTGTGAAAAGAAGGATAAAAATTTTGCATCCAAATTTTGTATCAAAGCAATTGAAAATAAAAGCGGGACACCACTTTTCCTAAAGACTTCACTTGGCAGGCACTTCAGTGCACCACAGTTTTGAAGTTGTTACCATCTCCCGACCATTTTTGTGGACGCATCGTCCATCGACTCGAAACATCATGTTGCCACATGTTAATGGATGAATTTTGTAAAAATATGGTAACCTTATCCAGTAAAAAAATTTAAGAATTACATTTTAGCAGCCAATAGTTTAAAAAGTTCATTTTAAAACATTTTTAAGACTTCATATCTTTTAGAATTACTTAGTAACATTTTTATATTTGGAATTATTTATCAAAAACTATTTAATGTTCTTAGAGCGAACTAGATATTTTTCTTTCTCTCTGTCGATATGTATGCTTCATTATTTTATAACTATTTTTAAAGGAAATATTTAAGGAATAATTTTCAGTAATAATAATAAAATTAAAAAAATAATTAATAGTAGAATTAAGTTTTGATTTTGTCATACTGTCTAGAAATTGTGGAATGGAGCCAATTCATGCAACCTGACAATCATACGACATACTGCATTTCCGCTTGTCACCTAACATCTTTCGCTGTATTCTGACACTGATTTAACATTTTGCGGAAACTTTTGGAGTAGAAAAATGCATTATTGGGCTTTTTGGCTTTTACTATCCAAAAGACAAAAGACGATTGACGTTCAAAAAAGTTTCTTCTTAACAATACTGAGTTATTAAAATCATGGACTGTGGAAACTAGAAGTCAAATTTTAAGTCTACATCCTATTTTGTACCTATAAATTCGGGCCACAGAGGGAATATTATTTGACTATTTAGTCATTCCCTTGACAGAAAATTTATCCATATTAGAACTCCGATGGCGAGTGGCACTTTGAAAAAATTCGCCATTCGAGTTCTCTTCCACTTTTTCCATTTTATTTATTTTGTCTTAATGCGTTTTAATTTTAATTAAAGCGTGATTTTTGTTGTATGATTGTATCTTAATTGGTTAGTTAAATTCAGACAATATTGATGATGGATGCTGCTGCGTTGGATCGCCAAAGTTTTATTGTTATCGCTATAGTTTACTTCTTCTGTATTTTCTTTTTCATAAATAAATATCCTATTTTGTACTACGTTCCGAGTATAAAGGTATCTCCAACACACTGTTGTAAACATTAATTAATTAACGTACAAAAACTCTAAACAATTCTTATAAGTAATTTAAGAAAAATTAACCAAAAATCTCAAAAATTAAAAAAACGTTTATACTAATTTGGAATAGACTTACTCAGTGCTAGTTAACTCGAAATATGTTCCTGAAGAAATAGAAAATTATATTAAACAAAAAAACTAGTAAAAAAAGCACCTTAAATTTTAATAAGAATTCTAATGCAGGAGTCAGAATTATCAAAGAGAATGCAACGCAAAAAATAAAATTTTATTATATATTATATAAAATACTATAATATAAATTCAAGATGCGCAGTGAATTCCAAATTTAAATTGATGGGACGCATTTTACGTATATCACGTGAGTATACATTGAATACTTAGGCTTAGGTTTACTTTTAACGATATGAAACGTTCCAGATTCGACCGGCAGCAGGTGTTTCGTAAATAAAGCTATGCCAACTTCATTATCGTTTGCTTATAAATCATTCAGATCCGCTGCAACGTATGCTTTATGGGAGGACATGATTAATGTATATTTTGAGTAAATATTTGTTAATTATACATGCTGATTAACTGAGCTTGAATGAAGGAGGGTGTTCTGAAAGGAGGATTGTTCAGTGTTTACTGACATAAACGGCCATACATAATATACGTTTTCTTTGTTCTCATTCTTTTATTTTTCAGTGATACTTTTTTGTGTTTTATTACGTCTTTTTTAGTTTCTGGTAGACGAAGTTTTTTGATCGTCCAAAAATGGTCCATCGGTATATGAATAAATCTCCGCGTTTTGGAGCTCACTTAGCTGGAAAAGACTATTTTTGGAGTTATATTTGTCTGTCTGTATGCTTTTAAACATGAGGACTCAAAAACCCAGCGAGCTACATAAATGAATGTGGTCTTTACATCTGATGTAGATTTGTGTCTGATTTTGGACAAATCCATCGAAGTGAAGATGTAATTTTTCTGAACAAGATTTCCTTCACTATCTTCTAAATATTAACAAAACAGCGCCATTTTTATACACTTTTATTTAACTTCACATGTTTCATGTTTGTAAAGACGGAATTTCGTAATCGATTTTGCACTCATTTCCTAAAGTTCTAGAGTTTTGAAATTTTCTGTTTGTTGTTCTCGAAAACAAAACACTATTTCAATATTTTAAGACATTATTTATCAGTTAATCTATTGATTTTAATTAAATTTTGATTCCATACTTTTGGAGCGATCTGGTAGTGTATTAGCGAAAAATTGATTTCAAGATTCGATAACATGTATAATGATTTATAAATTAAACATTAGAAAATGGAAAATAATTAAAATTACAAAACATTCTACTTCCTAGTATAATAATAAATGTGTTGTTTATAAAAACTGTATTTATTTGACTTGACTTTTTTCATGTTTGTAGCGATGTAATTTTGTAATCGATTTTCTCTCACTTTCCAATTTGCTCAAGTTTTGAAATGAACATTTGTATATTATCGATGGCAATACACTATTGGAATATTATCAGAACTAAATTATAATTTTATCAATTAATTTAACTAAATTTTGATTTAATTCTAGGGATTCCACTTGATTTCAAGATACACCAAAAAATTGATTTTAATATTCCATAATATTTATAATAATGAATTACAAATGGGTCATTCTCACGAAAAAGGCACAAAAAGCTAAAAAAAAATTATTTTGTAAAAGTGTGTAAAAAATCTTAAAAATTGCAGGGATATTTTCATTTACGCTTAATAAAAAACCTTATATCAGAGGTCAAGTTTTCGATTTTATTTTTCACTGTTTTTTTTTTTTTAGTTTAAAAATTTTTTACCTGTCCACGAAAGAGACATAATAGTCAACGGATTTTTTTACTTTTAAACGAAACCATAATTGACTAATTATTGGGCAGGTTTATTTCTTATAATTAAACACTAAAATTAGTTATTAAAAACCAGTGCGAGAAAACTTAATATTTTAAAATAAATAGCATTTTTTAAATAATGGCACTGACTATGCATTAATTAAATAATATTTACAAACAATTTCAAATAAATGAAAGTCAACACATTTTGCAGGAAAGTAATCAATTATATACTAGATTAAGGAATATCATATATTTATTTATTAAAGTTCTGGTATTAAATTTTTTCTACTCTCTTCTCTTCTTAATTTGATCATCTGACTGCTTTGTCTTTTTATTTTTTGATATTCACATTTTTACTAAAAAATAAATTTAGCTATTAAAATGTTTTTCATACATTATTGAAGCTTTAATATTATAAATATTCTATATGAACCTTACCTTATTCTTATTTACCTTAATTCTTTTCGAGAATATGATTTCAATTTTTATTTTAGAAAAATAGAAAAGAAAATCACTAAATTTCATAACAAATATCTACCAAAGAATTTTAATTAATATTTTTTAATTTATCAAACTGCATCATGATTTTTGAGATTTTGTCTCTTTCATTGACAATGCCATCCTCTCCGTGGAGATGCTGTGTCCACGGAGGGGAATTCCACGAAGGAGACAAGAACTAAGTTTTGAATTTTTAAGTGCTTCAGTTTTTACGTGGCTAAAGTGGTACACTTATTTTTATTAAATTCGATACTAAACCTATCAAAATTTTGTATTTTAATTATAAATTAGATTTTTCTTAACTTATTTATGATGTCACGGAGTGGACGCTGAGAACTTTACCAAGCTCTAAATGGAACTAATAAATTGGAATAAATCCACAATAGAACGAAAATTTTTCTTTAAAGAACAAATTGTCTGCCTCTCTTATAAACTCTTTCATGATGATTTGACATGAGCTGCCTTTTATGATATTTTTAAAGTTATTTTCTATGTCCACGGTGGGAAACGTATTTGACTTTGGACAAAGTGTAAAAATTAATTACTAAGTAAAAATAATTTTTCAAAAAAATGTTAGGTTAGACCTTAAGTAGAGGCTTTAAACTAGTTAATTACTGAAAAAAATGGAATTTTTAAAAAAATTGCTTGAATGTCAGTTAATATTATTTTTAATTTCATGTGTAGGGACGTCCACGGAGGGGACTTTTGTCTTGTATTCATTGAAAAATGAGAGCTAAATAGTAAAACTATTTTAGTAGAAATGTATAGTATAGCTTTCTTAAAACTTAGATTATACATATGAACAAAAATATTAGGACATTTGTTGCACTGCCTAATTTCCGTCACCCCGGGACTGTAAAAAGCAGCGACATTTCGTGAAATGACCCAAATCAAAGACAAAAAAGTAGAAATTACTTGAAATGTAAAATTTCTAATTTTTGGAACACTAATAAAAGTGTGTTAAAAATTATATTATTACAAAGATTATTTTAGCATGCGCTTTGCAATTCACGTCGAGTGAAAACATTATATAGGTGAAGGTTGCCGAATTTGGGCCACCTGCAAATTTTTTAATGAACATAATAGAGAAATAATTTTTGTGTTTATTTATCTTCAAAATGATATAATTACATTTTTATGACATACTCTTTAAACTAGGAAAAAAATGTGTCATCCATCCAATTAAGGAAACTGGTTGGCGTTTATATTGTAAATAAAAATTATTAAATCGGTATAGTTATTAAATGTTTTTAAAAAAAACTGAAAATGTTCGCGAAGGTCATGTGAAAATGCATGTTGACTTCATTTTCGATCCAGAAATAACTTCAATTTGATGCTTTCAAACTGTTTTACTCATTTATGTTTGCTTAGCATAAAATTTATATTTAATTCACAATTCAGGCGAAGTGTACAGAATATTGGTATGTTCACGTAAAAAACATATTTTAAGATATTGTAAACTGCGAACCTTCCACCTAAAAGAAAGAATTTGTATTCTAATCTGAAATCCAAACATCTTCTACAAAGCAATATTTGCACAAATACCAGCAAAATCCTTCCATACGGTTTGTTTGTATTGATCTTAGAACAATTATCTTAACTGAAGAGGCCAATTGGCAAACTTAATAAAGCAATTACCTTAAAGCACCATTTGGGGGATTTCTTAGAGTGGGGCATTTTCGGTAATCCAATCAAGATCTGGAACAATTGATTGAGGTTAACGATCCATTCTCTAGATGATTCTGGTAATTTGGCGGGAAACAACCCACCATTTCGTATGAAATTATATGTTTGGTTACTCTTCGAAGATCTGCGTACAAAACTTGTCTTCAAGGAACGGATGAATATGGGTGTTAGACAAATGGATTAAAAAATGTTTCAACTGGAAATTCTCTAGATGATTCTGATAATTTGACGGGGAAAATCCTATATTTGGAAGGAAATATTACGTTTGGTTACTTTGAAGATCTTCACATACAAAACGGCTCTAGCAGTATCATCAAAATGTGGGTGTTTCACAAATGGGTTTAAACTTTGAACTGGAAATTTGCTCTGAACTCTAGAACCAGAAGAAAAGTACAAACTCTTTAAAAATTAAAAATTTAATCATTCCCTAACCGTTGGCACGTGTAGTAACTTAGATATATTGGTAGTCACCACGAAAATGGCATTTTTTGATTTCGAAATTAATAAACGAATAGATTTCATTACCTCTAAAAGAAACTTTAAAAACTCTCGAATTTGTAAAATAATCCTTTCCTTTATCTCTTTCATAAAAAAACTACTTCTTACACCTTTAAAGACAAATCATTTTCATCTTTAAATTGTCGCAATGTATCTTAAGGATTAAAACATTTTCATCCTTAAATGGTCGCAATGAATGTTAAGGATTCAA
>BGPR01001990.1:156558-169275 GCA_013235015.1 Araneus ventricosus | reverse complement strand
TTTTGCGTTACAGACTGGTCATTGACATTAACGCCACTGTATACTCCCGATCTCGAAACCAAAGGGGTTCCCTGTCAGTTGAATGGGTATACATGGAAGGAAGTGCATACGGTGCTCCCGGAGGCATATTTACAAACCCTACCCTGACAGAACTGAGGCAGGAAATC
Source organism: Araneus ventricosus (assembly GCA_013235015.1). Taxonomy (NCBI): domain Eukaryota; kingdom Metazoa; phylum Arthropoda; class Arachnida; order Araneae; family Araneidae; genus Araneus; species Araneus ventricosus. Next base: position 169,108 of record BGPR01001990.1, on the reverse strand, counting down.
AGGCAATATCATTCGCTACGAGGGGCAATGACGTCGTTTTCAGCTCTCGCACATAAGGTACGGCAATCATAACAAAACAAGAGTCAACTAAATAAAATTGCGACGTAGGTGCTTATAGTAGATAAAAATTCGCGAAGTCCAAGCAACGGAAACCTAAACGAATTCAAAGTCCGCATTCAATGGCTTGTTTTGTTACAATTTCCGTACGAGAGCAAAGAAGGACGTCATCGGCTCTGGGCGAAGCGAGCCAATCATATTGACCGATTTCCTGCCTCAGTTCTATCAGGGTAGGGTTTGTAAATATGCCTCCCGGAGGGAGACATGATTGACCTCACATCTGTTCTTGCACCCGTAAAGTTGTCCTGACCTGCGTGCGATGTGTCCAAAGACAACAGAGCACAGAGGATTTCTTGAATGAGTGCAGTTGAACACAAACCGGCCATCGATTGGATTTACGGGGCCGAAAGGCATTATTGAATTTTGAAGTGATGTTCACAGACTGGTCAGAAATATATTGCGCTTTTTATTAGTGTTCCTTAAACATCGATAGTTTCAAAACTACCGATACTACTGATAGTTTTCTCCCCGGCGATACTATCGATAGGTGTTCTTCCAGACGATAGTTTAGAAACTATCGATAGTTCCAAGCGATTTTTTTCAGTCTATAATTTTAAAACTATTGAATGAAAATGCGCCTATCGATAGTATTGGCAGGGAGAAAACTATCGATAGTATAGATAGTTTTGAGAAATTTGATACTATCGACTGCTTCAGTCGATAGTTAGGGAAACCCGATACTATCGACTTGGCTTCGATAGTCTATCGATGTTTAAGGAACACTACTTTTTATGTCTTGTGAACAATAACGAAAACTTCATTTCAAATTTTTTTGTCAATCGTCTACATTCATTTCTTTCAATTCAATAAAGTTAATTGATACCAGAATGAGAATCAAAATATTGTTTACTTTTTGTTTCCATGAATGCATGCTCTGAAGTAGAATTTCTATTTTTATTTACCATATGCTCCAAGAAATGTAGTTGAATACTTAGTGAAAATTTCTTCTGAAATTATTGTTATTTAGCAGATAATTGTGAGGAATTTTTTTATATTTCCATAAATCTATTGGTAGACATATTAATTATAATATTTAGTCATTGAATATTCGTTAATTAATTCATATCGTCTTTGACAGCAGATTTAGTGTTTTTAAGTTCCTAAGTTTAATTATGTTCAAATTGTAAATCAGTTTTTAAAACTTACTAAAAGTGAATAATGACGTCTCGAAACATCAAAAAATATTTTAAAATGGGCTGCTAAATTTTTTATACGCTTTGAACGTTAAAATCAAAAAATAAGATGACAGATAAGAAAGAATACAAAAATTAACCAATACAAAAAATTAGCCAATTCAGTAGGATTTTATCTTCATCTGTGTTTCCAGGTGATGCAAAATACATGACTTAACCATTCTAAATTTCATGAAACTGCCAAACAAAAAAAATTAATTTAAACAATTAATCGCAAACGATTTCTGAGCGTGTTTCATTTGTAATGAATAGAAAACGCACAAACAAAGCAAATCAGTATTTTTTTTCTGAAAGCAAAACAGTTGATAAAGGGTATTCGTAAAAATAAATAATTATTTTTCAGGCTTCGTGCATTTCCTATTGCGATTGAAGAATAAATATCGGAAATGTCCCTCACCTGGACTTTCTTGTAAACCTTCACAAGGATTTCACTCACCAAGCGCGGTAAAAATAGTTATATCTATTTATATTATTATTATTAATAGTTATATTATTATCAACGATCTTAGTTAACGTCAATAAAGATTCTCCTCCAGTATACACAGGCTGTTTTTCTCTGTTGTTTTCGTTAATTCCGGAAGTCTGATGCTCTCAAACGATAATCTTACAACTCATTGCGAAGAAAACGAAATTTATATCATCTGAAAATTAAAACAAATAGCTATTCAATAGTTCTGGGTTCCTATCCAAGCTAACTTTCTTTGAAACCGATTATTTTTCGATAAAAGAGTGTTTTCAAATTCGAGCTTGAATACATATGAATAAATTCGATATTTTCACTGGAATGGCAATGCGCATGTCAATAAGGGATTTAACTCAAAATTTGTGGTGTTTCCTTGAATGCGAGTGGCAACGACAGGTGATTAAATGCAATAAATAAAAATGCATAAAGTATTTTTATTAAAAAAAGAATGGTAATTACTTATTGAAATATTCAGAGAGGCCTAAAACGACTAAATTCATCAAACTTTGGAGGTCAAATTTGATTTTCCAGCGAAACAGCAGTATCTGTGAATGATTTGAAATTAATTTTCCTCTAGCTATGAGGTTTATTATGAAATAACATCAATTTTGACGATTTGCCTTCGATGAGAAAATTTTCTTCGACAATTTTACTTACAGTGAAGAATTTTCAAGTTATTAAACTTTCTTTCAAAGAAAAAAATTATTGTGAATATTGTCACTGTACAAAATTATTTCATCCAAAGACAAATTCTGTCTTTCTTTTTGTTCTTTAGTTGAGATTTATTCTAAGAAAACAGGAATTACATCACTTTTCATCGCAATAGATTAATTAATTTCGAGTTTCACAAAATATGAATATATTTTATCGTTTTCATTTTTGAATTCGAAATTAATTCATTGCAGTATTTTTAAAAAGAAAGAAATTCTTCAGTCTTCTTGAAATCTTTATTTTATTTTCGCTTGAAAATTGTTATTTAAGAACGTCTGTGGTAAATTTGATTGCAAGTTTTTTTTCGAGAAGGAGATTTAATGGAAGAAATTAAACGAGATTCTTTCTTTCACACGGAAGCATATTTTCTTAAAATTTCAGGAAAATAAGCAGAAATTCTATTTCGGAAATATTTTACTTGGGTCAGAAAGTATTAAGTACTTTAATTTTATTTTTCGTGTTTTCTTAAGAATTTTCTGAAAGAGCATTAGCATATTAATTTTTTTATTTACATTTATAGGTTTTTAAATTATTCTTCCCTCTCCTTTAAAAGTTTTTTTAACATATTCTAAGCAATAGAAATCTGAAACATACGCACGCATCTACTGTGTTCTTTAATAATGGAAAATAAAATCTAATTAGCCTTTAAGGAATTTTCAGCTTTGGCGAAAAGTTTTAATTTTAAGCCTACTTATATATATAAATCCATATTTTATAAAAAAAAAGTAACACACTAATCAAGTCTAATTATTTACCTCCCACAAGACTGTACGTTTAAATTTTTCTGAAAAGAATTCCAACTTTCTTGAAGATTTAGAATTAAGATATTTCAAAATTCCAATCGCGGTAGTTGTTTTTGATACGATGGAAAGATAAAAATTTTAGAAAGAAGTGGTTTGATGAATACTCGTGTTATAAAAATATTCCTTAAATAATTTTAATTATTTTTTTACTTTAATAAAAATTTTTAGGTAACAAAATAAATCTCATTTAGATATTGTAAAAATAAATTCATTTGTTTTCGAATAAAACGCGCTAACGCTAAAATAAATAACTTAAAGAAACAGTGCGATTTTATGTTTTTATACTTATAATGTGGAATTTATAATATGACAGAAAATAAACGACTGTTTTTACAATCTGTACATCTATGATTTGGTACAGACTCATCCAATGTCGTGACAAATGCGCGCACTCCTCACGAAGGACAGGCACACGCACGCACGCACGCAGTAAAAACACCACCGCGCCGGGAAGAGTGAACTGCGATATATCAATTTGAACTGAGCAACGATACAATGAATATTGTGTCCAAACACCAAGACTAAAATTTTCTTAACGATTAACTCTTTGCGGACTGGTAACTTTTTAGAACACTCAGATCAGGTTGGCGCACTTTATATGCCATCCCATTTTTTACAACTCAGTGCTTATTTAATTATATAATATTTTATTCTTCATAGTGTAATAAGATTAGGGTTTGAATGGATGGATAATATACACATTTGTGCCCGAATTTTAGCCGCTATCCTTTTCGCTAACTAGATTTCGTACACCTCAGTCTCGAGATCGGTGAACTGTGGCGTACATTATACGTCGTATCTGTACGCAAAGGATTAAGCAACAATCCAAAGTCTACCTCTTTTAACCCGTTCACTGCCGATTTTTTTTAAATCGCTATTTAGGTGCAACTTTTGCAAACGTGTTCAAATACCGTTGAACTAAGCGAATTATTATTTACTAGAAAATCACCCGTCAAATCATGACGGGTGCAAATTGCCTCTTCATTCGAGAGATTTCCCTTCAAATTTGACGTGTTTAAATAGATATATATGCGAGAGAAATGTTTAACATTGATTGAAAACAAATAAAACAAACATATGTTTTATGACAGGAAATATTTTTTTATTTACATATTATTTAAATATTTCTTTATTCAAAAAACCTCTTGGTAAACAACATTCCGTTTGAAGTATTTTTCGATGTTTAATAATTTTCCTTGTACTTCAGATGTCTTTGTGTAAATTTTAACGTGATTGGGAATCCTAGACCGTGAAAGTGAAGCATAGAGCTGTCCATGTGAAAAGACAGGCTCATCTAGGTAAATTCCAACATGATCGAAAGTTTGCTGCTGCGATTTGTTGATAGTCATGGTGTAAGCTGGAATTAACGGGAACTGGCAGCGGTTGAGAACGTATGGTAGATTTACACCACTGGTGGCTAATTTAATTCTTGGCAAGAAAACAGCATCGCCACGATTGCATTCAGATAAAATTTGGCGTCCAAACTATATCACGCGCATGATATACCACTGACGTGATTTACTACTTTCTATTAAAAAACGGAAATTGATTTAAAATTTCTCGGGAACTATTGATCATAGCGAGATAAATTTTATATCAATCGATAGGAAAATTTATTTCACTATTTTAGAGCTATTAAATTTGAAATTAGGACGACAATTACTCTTTTAAATTTAAAATTACGGAAATTTAGGTTCTCTAACAATGAAATAATGCTGTTAAACGTCTCGCAGTGCTATGGCGCGAGTTTTATTGTTGGTGACGTCAGAGCGTTACCGGAGGACCTGGGCTATTATATTAGTAATATGCAAAGCTTTATTAGTACAATATGATTAAACGCTATAATAGTATTAAGTAAACATAATAGTTTATAAAAATCGGAAGATGCAGCAGAAAATAGACTACTTCCTACCTTCGGAAATCGCGGAATAAGCACTCGGAGGGTTAGTATTCTGTCTGTTAAGTGAATATTTTATATTGAGGTAATCCATACAATTGTTTTAAAAGAGCTGACTGACGTCATAATTCTAAACAGTAAACACAAAAATGATGTCAGCATTCTAAACAATAGTTAGCATTTAACTTCAGTCAAACTGAGCTACATTTAAGTCTAAGATCATTTGTGACCGAAAGCCCGGACAACTGACCCTGTCGCCGAAGAAGACGCATTCATCTTGAGACAAAAGTGCAGTAAATATACGCCTTTCAAGGGACTGACGTATATGCGAATAGACGTATAATTGAAATTCTAATAAAAAAACTTTGATTATTACAAATTTAACGCTACTAATGCAAAAGTATTAATTTTAAAGTTTTTGAAGTTGGTACTATTATAATACTACATAGTATGGGAATCAATAATTAAATTTTAAAATTAAACATTTATTATAAAAATTAAAAAATCATGCCTTTATTGAGTATCTTGAGTATACTAATTATGCACATCTTATACGATTTATGCGTTTAATTAAGAAAGTCTTTAAGCGTCATCTGACGTCCCGATTTTTTGTGAGCATTAAGCGCATCATTATGAATCGAATTAAGTTCATTGAATGTTTTTACTCTATGCTTTTGTTAAAAAAAAGAAGCTCGAAGTATTTCAATGAAGACCATTGCGTCTTTAAACAAAAGAAGAATAACTTCATCAACGCTTAACCCTCTGATTCCTAAGGCCATTGAAATAAAGGAACCTCAAAATACGGGAACATCCGAGCTCCTCTTTCAAAGATAAGGGAAATTCACTTTCCCCCTCAAAAACCACAATAACGGCTGGCATTGTCCGAATTGTAAGAAAACTCCCATCTTCCCCAAACACATCTGGGTGAGCCACTCTAACGAAGAAAGCACGCGCAGCTGGTGTGAAATTAATCACACTGAACGAAAGGGGTGGAAATTTCAGAGTGACATTCGGATGTTTCGGACGGCTATCGTCTTTCGCTTGAAGGGACGTATGGGACGGTCCCGTATCGATAGGGTTAAATGTGCAGGCAATGTGTCTTCTATTAATTCATCGAAATTAGGATATCAGTTTGAGAGTTCACATACAAAAAAGGAAGAAATTTACACACTTTAGAATCGGGAAAACGACGTATAACCGAAGGTTTGCGTCGTATAAACCGAGTAATTTGTCACAACAAAGGATAGGAACGAATCGGGACTGTGATGAAACGACGTATAAATGTAAACGACGTATCAATGAGGAACGTATAGATGGTACTTTACTGTATATATTTTATAATTAAACTCGTCTGATTATTTAAAAAGTGGGGAAATAAATTGATCTCTCCTTAAATACAGTGGCTCTCAAAATTGAGTATACACCACTCACGTTCTTCATTAAACGTCTAAAATAGCAATTTAAAATATTCATTTATTATTAATACTTGCAGGAATGTTAAAATGCTCGCTATAGAATGTATTAAGCAAGGAAACAAAAATGAAGGAAAGATAATAGCTTAATTGGCTAAATTTTTATGTTGAAGTTCCAAATCTGAAAGTCACAAAATTGAGTATACACTTCATAAAAATTTCAATTTCGCGACCAGTACTTTTCTTTAAATGAACCAGTGTAATAAATTTGATGCTGCAATACACCAGGAATTGATATCATGAGATAAATAAGTTTTTTTTTTAATTCTCAAAATTAGCTTTAGAGCTGAAACAAGTGTTGATACTCCGAAACTTGTAATTCGAATGTCTGAATAAAGCAAATATCGACGTGAAATTGCAAAGAATGTTTGGAATAGTCATGTATACCTACAAAAAATCTTAACTAATAAATAATAAACCTTGTAGAGTAAGAAAAGGAATCCTCAGTTCGATGACTAAGAGAAACATTTTTAGACAAATACGAAAATTCTAAATTGATTGCTGCAGAAACCGTTACATCGAAGTCTACATCAATAGAAAGGAGTGTTTTAGCAGAAACATTTAGAAGGTTGCTGGGGAAAGCTAATTATAATGGAACTGCATTCATGAAAAACCTTTCATTTCCAAAGTCAATAGAGATAAAAGAATTGCTTTTGCTGAAAAGCATATTTCAGAGCATGAAGACTTTTGGAATAACGTCATATTCATAGACAAACGTAAATTTAATATTTTTGGAAGTGATGATCGAATCGATGCTTTGGCGGAAGCCTGATTCTGAACTATTTGCCCCAAACAACATTCCTACAGTCAAGCATGCTCGGTCCTTGTATGGGGTTCTATGTCTGCAAATGAAGTGGAGATTTCTGTTTTTATCTATGACATAATGGATCAAATGAAATATTTGGATATACTGAATAAAAATTTAAAACAAAGTGCACAGATAGTTTAGAATCAAATTCTATTTTTCAACAAGACAACTACCCCAAACATAGAGACGAAATTGCGAAGATATGGTTATTATACAAGTATTAAATGCGAATGCACACTCCACCTCAGTTTTATTGAAAATTTGTTGTCTAAATAGGAAATATCTGCTTAGAAACACAAAATTAGAAATAAAGAACACTTAAAAGCCATGCTGCAAGAATAATTTGCAAGAACAACCCCTCAGTCAGCACTAACTCTTGTTGACTCAATCCCATACCCTTTAGAAACCGTTTTGAAAGCAAAATGATGTGCAACAAAATATTAGTTCGCGTAATTTTTCTTTTTATTAGCGAGTTAGACTAACTGTGTACTCAATTTTGTGACTAAGAAATTTGTAACTTTGACATAAAGTTTATGTTAATAAAAATATTATCAAGCATTTGTTCCTGTTTATACGTTTTATATGCTTCTTAATGTGTTTATTATTATCCTTTAGTTTTTAAGCTTAATTGTTATATAAGAATTTATTATAACAATTTAACACCTTTAATGAAGAGAGAATAATGTATACTGAATTTTGGGAGCCACTGTATATCCATGGTCGAAAACAGTATTGCTGTAATTTCTGTATACGACGAAATTTTGCATGTTAGGTGCACTTTGAAAAGAATGTGCCAGTTCAAATGAAACACTACGAAACTTAAATGATTAAATAAATTAAAAGAATAAGGAGCCACAGTGGCCTGATGGTAAGGTCTCGGCTTCGGAATCAGAGAGTCATGGGCTCGAGACCCGATGTTTGGAAAAGGCAAAAGTCGAATTTTTCAACTCAGATTAGATATTGAAATACAGACAAATATATTAGGAACTAAAATGTGAATCACGCGCATGAAAAAATTAAACGGCTTTCTCCGTAAGTAATTAGCGTTCTGTATAATTTTGAAGTACAAAAAAATTGTAGCCAAATAAGCCCTTTATATCTAATACAAAATAACCCGAAATATATTCAAAATTTTTTATGTAACGAATTACGGCTTGTCGTTATGAATCACTGATGCTGTCCTTTTTCGCTCATTCTCATATTTAGTGGCTTGTTGGCTCAATCAGACTATCATTCCACAGTCCCTTTAAAACCTGTCTCGGGTACCATTTGGTTTTTGATTATGTTTTAATTCCAACAAAATACAAAAAACGATAGAGCTTCTACCATTCTTGTTTCGACCGTGGTCTGTTTGTATTCGTATAGTTTTCAGCCAGTGAATGTGTAATTTTTTCATAACCTCTCACTTCATGCATTTTACTTATGATCTGAATTTTATGTGTTTTATATAACAATGCAGTTGCGTAGAATTTTAAGATTTGTATATTCTTAACTACAATATTTTTGGCGTAGCTTTGCTAATACAAATAAACAAAACAACGGTGTGGCATGGAATTTTGGAAATGAAAGATGTCATCTTCACCTGGCCACAACTCAAAGGTTCATTCCAAAGTAGCCCTCGTGTAGCTTCAAAATCGGATACAGTCCTTTTAAAGGCTGTTGTGCAAAATGATGTAACGAAGTGATGTAACACACATTGTGCAAAGTGATGTAACACACATACACACATGACCAAGGCCAGTGGAAAGGACCAGACATGACGAAGCGGGCTAGCACCAGTATAAGGACTAGATCCCCTTCATTCTTTTTATTCTTTAACTTTCATTTTTTTTAGCATTAGTATGAATGAGTGTGTGAAAGACTGAATGGAAGTTGCGAAACGGGAAATCCCCATCATTCTTTTTCATTCTTTAACTTTCATTTTTTTTCTTTAGCATTAGTATGAATGAGTGTGTGAAAGACTGAATGGAAGTTGCGAGAGAGGCTGAATGAAAATGAACGAGATATCTAAGAGGACGAAGTAAACAAAATTATTTTCTTTGCAGCTAATAAACTTGCATTCCAGGTACATTAAATATTTAGATTCAAATCAATTTTTTTAACAAGGTTTAACGGAAACATCTATTAGGCTTCGGAGATTTTGGGCTCTAGAGTCCTTGGGCTCCGCGAAACTAATCATCACTGGTGTGATTTAACAGAACTGAACAGAAATCCTTTGATGCAGATGAAATAGAGTTTAAATTTTCTATGACGTGACAGATATGCGAATTTTTAAAAAAGATGCAAAATAAAATACTTTTAATATCTTAGACTCTGTAACCTCATGCCATTCTGTTCATTTTGATTCTTAAATAATTCTTTACGATACAACAAAGACACTTAAATAAAACGGTGAAACCTTAGTAACCACTTTCTTCAACATTCTAACAGCAGCCTACGAATCGAAGCGAAGCAGTCCTTTCTCTTCCTTGGGGAAAAAAGGAAGTATCTTATTGGTTTAATCCGCCAGCGCATTGTCCCAGAAGACTAATTCGAAACGTACCTCGTAATGGCCAGAACACGCCTCTCAATGTAAAGCAATAAAAGTGAAACTATTTCCAGGAAATGTAAATGGATCTGCCTGCAGCCAGTTAATTTACATCTGAGCATTTTCTACAACTTTCTTAGTCTCCGAGCGCACCTTCAATTTATTTCTTGCCGCACAAGTCATTGGAATGGCGCTGGATCTGCTGAGGGACCGCGTACAAATGACCGGAAGTAAGTTAGAAGTCATAGTGTAGATCCCGGAGTCTGAAAAGGCATTTTATGGAAATATGCAACTCAAATTGATATCGAAATTATATTTGAAAAATATTAACTCAAAACCAAATCAGACTAGACCAGAGGTTTCCAAGCTGTGGTATGCATACCGCGGGAGGCATATTTACAAACCCTACCCTGATAGAAGTGAGGCAGGAAATCAGCCGATATCATTGGCTACGAGGGGAAGTGACGTCGTTTTCAGCACTCGCACCTAGCGTATGGCAATCATCAAACAAGAATCAAAACAAGAGTCGAATAAATAAAATTGCGACGTAGGTGCTTAAATTCGCGAAGTCCAAGCAACGGAAACCTAAATTAATTCAAAGTCCGCATTCAATGGCTTGTTTTGTTATAATTTTCGTACGAGAAGAAAGAACGACGCCATCGGCTCTGGGCAAAGCGAGCCAATCATATTGTCTAATTTTCTGCCTCAGTTCTATCAGGGTAGGGTTTGTAAATATGCCCCCGGGAGTATACGGCGGATCAGTTAGGGTAGGAGAAAGTAATGTTAGTAGTGGCGGAAAGCACTAAACATAAGGCATTAAAATTGAAACAAAGTTCGTGTAAAAAGTGAAGGTAACACAGGTACGAACACCTACAAGGTAGCAGTAAAAGAAGAGTACCAAGAATTCAGTATTAAAGCAATAAAATAATTAATATCTTTCATGAACAAAAAAATCTGCAGAAAGATCATTTTCTTCTGATGCGAATAAGAACAAATATCGCAGTAGGTTTGACGCAGCTCTACACATGAGATTATATCTGTCTTTATTTGAAGCTAATTTTATAAAATTCAGTTCCATGAAAAATCACAAAGATTGCGTTGAAATTGTATCTCATTTGAATAGTTGATTATCATGATGAGTAGCTGTCAGCTGTCATCATAAATTAACACAAATTGTTACAATGCTGTTTTCATCTGTTAATGCGTGGAACTAATATTATTATTTAAGACGGAATGAATTGATAAATCAGAATAAATCTTACAAATATAGTAAAACCCGGGGAACCGAACTCGGGTTGACCGAAACTCGGGTTATCCGAATGGCCCCTGAAATTGCAAATCCAAAGCCACGTGCTGTACTGCACGGGAATAATCGCGAAGGCGAGACTTCTTTGCAGCCGTATCCCCACTTTTTTCTTTAAGCATCCCGAGAAGGTCAGTGATTCATTCTAGAATGCTAAAATTAAAATTAATAGGTATCAACAGTATTAATTCCGATATTGATTAGCCGTGCCTGTTAATCACCGGTGCGAATATTGCGCCCGACGGAGGGTTAGCTTGATTAACCCTCCGATTCCTAAGGCCACTGAAATAAAGGGACCTCAAAATACGGGAACGTCCGAGCTCCTCTATCAAAGATAAGGGAAATTCACTTTCCCCCTCAAAAACCACAATGACAGCTGGTATTGTAAGAAAACTCCCCTCTTTACAAAACACATCTGGGTGAGAAGCACGGGCCGCGAGTGTGAAATCAATCACACTTAACGAAAGGCGGTGGAAAATTTAGAGTGACATTCGGACGGCTATCGTCTTTCGCTTGAAGGGACGTATGGGACGGTCCCGTATCGAAAGAGTTAACCCCTTAAGTCTCGCATTCTTTTTGCTATCTAATAAGATGACCCCTCCTGTTTTGGAAAGGGGCTGTCGTTTTCATTCATCTAAGAAGGCATAGGATACTTGAGATGCTTATGGATTCTACTTAATTTTTGTGTCAAATTATAAAGCTAATGAATTGTTAAATTTTAGTTTATAAGACTAAAAATGCGATAACTGGATGCACGTCAATATGACGGGCGCGAAACTTAAGGAGTTAAAGAACATGAGTGTAGCCTACGAAGAGAGACTGAATTTGTTTTACATTCAAATCATTTCAGAATTACACACTGTAATTAGATACAAAATAGTAATAGATGTTGATGACTTAGCCGAAAAATTCGTTATAAGAAACGCCCCCACCCCTGTCCTCTTTAGTTCGGTTAACCGGGGTTGTGCTGTAATTAAGTTAATATGAGTCAATTGAATCTTTTAAGCTAACCTAAGTCTTTAAAATTAATAGTAAAACTTCTTGCGCGGAGGGAGTGTTGAGAGGGGATGAGACAGTGTGTGGGGGGTTCTCAAAAATAAAGAGACTGATCAAGGGCACAGGAGAAGGAAATGTAGGGGAACCGCTGGGCTAGACAGAGTTCAAGGGAACCGTTCATATTACGTAAGCACCCAAGGGGGGGGGAGGGCTTGCAGTTGCTTATTTTGCTGACAAGGGAGGAGTATGAGTGATGCCCT
>BGPR01001990.1:129345-150875 GCA_013235015.1 Araneus ventricosus | reverse complement strand
AGCTTTTTCTGAGAATGGCAAATCAAACACTCCTCAGTTCGTCAGTGAATTATTGTCGAATTTTTAAAGGTATATCGGAAATAAGTATTTATTCCAAATATTGCAACTTGGTAAAATTTAAACTCAGCAAAAGAGTTCATTTCAAATTTAATACAATTGCGCCGCATTTGCTTGTTGTTCGGGGAACTGTTTTCTCGAATAAACATTTTGCAGCGGTAAAATTCCAATTATCTCGATAATAGCATCCCCGACATTAATTAAAGGCCAAACGATTTCTTGTCAAGTCACTGAGAATTCTCAGAGGCGCCGAATTTTGAATTTGTTTACGATCGATTCCTCAATTAAAAGTCACAGATCGAAAAGGTAGAAACACGTTTCTAGAATTTAAAAAAAAAATGGCTCTCTTTATGAAAAGCATTAATAAGTATAGATTTTAAACATAGATTTTGTTTTCTTTATCAAATTTCGGAGATGTGCGAATATTTTTTAAATACAGGTATTTATTTGAAAATTTTGCGTGACGTAATAATTAGTAAGCGAAGAGACAAGTAAACATTAATTTTCTGAAAAGAGATTTTTCCTCTCTTTATATGCGTAATGAATTCTAAAATAATCAATAAATAATGAATTTTTAAATTATCCCGGAGAGTATAATGTATTATGACGCAATCATGAATTGACGGAATCTCACATTCCTTAACTGAACGAGTCGATTTGAAAATAGGGGAGAGAAGAATTTGTCGGATATAGGATTTGTGCATGATTGGTTTGGGAGTCAAACCAAAAAATTAAATAAAGACCATAAATATTTAAAAATATAGAATAAAAATTAATATAGTTTAATGAACGAGCAGAAAAATGGCCAAAAAGTCGTTACATTACTTTTAAAATGAACTGATGCGACAAAATTCATCGAGTGTGGTAGCTAGACAAAAATAAGATTTTGGAATTGCATTGTCTCTTAAAATCTTATCGCATGACGAAACAGCACGTTATTTCTTATAGACACTGAATGCAGATTAAATATAGAACAAATAATAATGTTCATGTTAGTTTAATTTAACTTTGACACGATATATTTGGAAAAGGTGAATTCTTTTTCATAAATACAATCTCCTACACTCTATTTTAAAAACTGTTGGGGCAATATTTAATTAAACTCTTGGTTCATATGATTTTCCCCCATCATCGCCTACTTTGAACTTTGTGAAATATTTTTAAAATCTTCTTGGGTGTCTTGGGTGAATACTTTTTGACAAAATCGCCACGCATATTGAGGTATTTGTCATAATGTTCCACTAGGCTTGAAGTTCCTTCTTCAAAAAAAAAGTGCCACCCAAAACAACAAAGCTGGGTGCATCATTATCGTCGAAGCAGAAGGACTCAAGCCACTGTTTCACTAGTCATAAGAGGCAGTAGTCATTCGGTGCCAAATCTGGGCCACAGAGAGAATGATCAAAAGTATCCCTACAAAGTCGCTGAAAAAGTTTACGAATACCGAACGGACGAATATTATCGTGAACTGAAACTACACTGGAACTTTGGCATGCTCCGAAATTTGTTTTAGATATCGCACAAAGTTCGCCACGAATCCCAGATGCCGAAACCTTTTCGCACACAAATATCGTATTGCTGCAAGCACTTGTGATTTGGAAGGATTGTCTGTTTCGATGTTCATTTCCAATTGATATAGCGGACAAATTAACTGCAGTACAAGAACTTCTCATTCCACTTACAGTAACCTCATACAACGCCATAGAAATGACGCACCTATTTTTCTCGCGCAAACGCAGCTTAGTTTCTGAATTACCTTCGCAATATTGGTGAAAACACGGTGTCTTTCGTTTTCATTCACTGGTGTTGATCGTGGCAGTGTGCTGATTAGGTGATTAAACACAGTACAATACCAGAATTTCGGAAGTAAACGCGTAACCCTCTCCAGGTCAAATTATTACTTAGAAATAAAAAAAATGAAATATTTAAAAAAATTAGAAATGCTTCGAGTTTAAAATTATTTATTTCATCCAGATTAATTGGTTAATTAATTTCATCCAGATTAATTAATTAAAATTATTAAAAATTTAGAACTATTTCGTGTTTAAAATTATTAATTTCATCCTGATTAATTAATTGAAATTTTTCATTTGTATTCAGATGATGCTGCAATCTAGAACATGTAAGTGTAACTCGAGTACAAGGAGTGGCATCTGTTGATTATTGAGAGCAGATGACTTCCGATGAGGCCAAAAGGCATTATGGGACACGAAGGGGTTAAATGCCTATCGACAAACGAAAAATGTGTGTTCAGAATTCTGGGTTCTCTCGGCTTAAAAAAATTCTTCTTACTTGTTGTTGACTTTCGTATATTTTAATAAAGTTCTTAAAAATGGAATATCAAAAAAAGTAATATCTTTTTATTATATTAATTTCTCCGTAACTTTTTCTCTTTGCATTTTATAGAGACATAATTCAGAAAAGTGCAGGGAAGACGTGGCGTCACAGTAACAAGACATGGACAACCGCGCATGTCATTGAACTACACGTTGTCTTAATCTATCCCACGGCGTTACGTCATTTTTCTCTCTGCTAGATCATTATTGGCTTCCAAAACTTTTGTTTATACAGTAAAAGTTCTCCGGGCGGCCAACCCTGCTGAGTGGTCACCCTTCTCAGCGGTCACTTTAATTTGGCACGGAATTTTTGGCCCATGGACATAACGTTAAAATAACTCCTAGGGGCGGCCACTCAAACCCTTCTGGGTTTGTAGCCCGTTCAGCTTTCAATGAAAGGTATTCCTTTCGCCTTTCAGACTTTTTCCTCTTTTTGTCAGCTTTCGAACATTTTTAAGAGAAAAAGGAGGAAAGAAAAAACGCAAAAATTGCAAGCAACGCGACGGAAATCAAATATAAATCAATCACTCCTTTCCCGGTGTGAAGGGAGAAGTGAACTTTGGCCTCCATCGGTGTGGGGCATTCAAGAAGCCGTGGCTTTTAACACAAAGCAAGAAGCCATTTTCACCGCACGCTTTTCAACTCGGAACGATTTCTAAGCGAGTCTGTCTGCATCTAAACCAACGTATTGAACAAGGGATGCTATTATTGTCCATTCCTCAACAACTACCGAAGAATCGATTATGAATAAACTTCCGTATCGAAACATATTGAAAAAAACATTTCCTCCGTCAGAATTGAAAGATCAAACAAACAAAAATTGTATCTTTTTTCTCCCAAAAAATAAATTAACAAATAAATAATAGTAATAATAAATTGTAAGAGTAATAGTTTTCTTTAGATGATTCTTAAAATTCACTTTGTCACAAATAATGAATTAGGCTTGCCTAAATACATATTTTGTACTTCTAAACTCGAAACCCCTTCACAGCCCCCAGTAGCACAGAGATATTGTCCAATATTGTACGATGTTGAACAATATTCGCAATATTGTACAATATCATATAATATTATACACTGTAAAAAATATCCGTTTTTTCCCCGGACTTTTTCCGTATATTTGACGGTTTAAAGCTGTTTTGTTGCCAAAACGGTTTTTCACCGTTTTTCGCTCCAGCCATAAACGGTTTAAAACCGTCAGTTCAAATTCTATTTTTCGTCATACGGTATTGCTTTCCGTACGATAACTTTCCCTTTTCTTAACTGTAATTTTATTGCATTCATTTCATGTTTTAATTAGGGTTTCATCTCCGTAACCTTAAAACACATGTTCTGGTAATAGTTGATTTTTACACCACTAGGTGGCGCCACTAAAGCTATAGTGACTTTAAAACTGAAATAGATTATTTTTTCATTATTTTATGAAGTCTCCGGTGGTCTAGTGGTTAGAGCGACTGCCTTTTATTTCTATGAACGCGGTTTCGATCCCCGGCTCGGAGGAGTTAGAAGTTTTGTCACCATCTTGCATCGAAATCGTCCAAGTAAGTTCAATTAAAAATTATATTAATTAAACAAATTGAAATTAATAATTAAGCCTTGATTAATTAATATTCCTAATTGATAATACACATCAGCAAATTTCAACTCAACTCGAACAGAAGGAGAAAAACAACTCAACTCAGTCGATGACGTCACTTACTTCGATGACTTAATTTTTACGGAGAAAACTTGATTTCATACGGTAAAAAACCGTTGTGACTACGGATTTACTTCGTAACTTTTACGGGAAAAACTTGTTCCTGTATGGTAAAAAACCGTTTTGCCTACGGATTTACTTCGTAACTTTTACGGTTTTGTACAACCAACCCAGCTGCCAGTTTAAAACCGTAAATTTTACGGGATTTTTTTTACAGTGTATAATATCGAACAATATTGTACAATATCGGGCAACATGCTGTGCTACATGGGGCAGTAATCCTTCAGGATGGCCCATTTCCCTCGGAACGAAAGGTGACCGCTGCAGGGAGCTTTCACTGCATTCAGATTATCTTTCTATTCAAAGACAATGTATCAAATATCCTGCTAACAATAATGCAATGTTAAAAACTAGTAATTAATGATAACCTACTAAACCATAACTCAAGATTAAATGACATATATTAGAGCTTAATTTACGGAAAAGTCCACCTGGTTCATTTATATTAATAACGCTAAAAGACTTCCTTTCAACTAAAACATTCAAAAGCAGAGAAGAGAAATTTACCTCCCCCGTTATTTTTATCACGTTCTGCGAAAGTTTTTGACGGTCCTTTTCAATGAAAAGAAGTGGAAAAAATATGATAAAGAGCCTGCAAGGGGAGGCTGAATATTTAAATGAAATGCTCCCAGAAAAGGCAGACGATAAAGATTCGCCCGTTATTACAGAAGGGGTGGGGCTTGAGAAGCAGAAATGGGTTGCTGCAGCATTCACGAATCACTTGTTATTACGGGGAAAGAGCAAAAGCGAATGCGAACACAGGTGCTCTGATTCCCAGAAAAGAAGTCTTCGTGATTATCGTCTGACGGTTCGATTTTGAAAAAGTGAAGAAGGAATATTTATGACCTGTAGTAAGTGGTAAAAATATCGTTTGGCGTTAAATCATAGCCGCCTTCCAAAACGAGCATCAAATTCTTTCTTCGATTTTATCGGAAACAACGCATTTTTCTCTCTTTTTTAAAATTAAAACGACTGTATCCTTTTACACGTTTTTATCTGAAACTATATTAGCATCAACTTTAATAGTTACAATAAAGTAATAAAAATATTTACATTTAATAAATGTTTATATACGTTCGTACACTCATCCTTACTCTTATTAATTTGCGTTTAATTTTTATCTTTTTGGCATGGAGTATTCCAGCAAAGATTCTTATACAAGGTAACAAAAAAGTATAGGTATCACTTTTGTGGTTATCTACCAGTAAAGTTATAAAACCTTTTTACATATGCGGCATGCAGATCGAAAGATCCTCTATTACTTTCGATTGCAATACTGTTCGATAAAATCACAATAATGCCTTTGAAGAAATTTGACCAAATGCTGATTGGTCAAGTACAAGGAGTTTTAGAATTTCGATGGAGCCACAGGATTATACATACCCATTTTAAAAAGAAAGGTATTGCGATTTCACTCAGCCATATCAATCGCATCAAGAACTCAAAATTCGGATCGACGAAAAATGATTCAAAACCAATAAAAAATGGACGTCAAAGCAAATTGAAGAAATCAGATTCGCAGCGGCTTGAGAAGATGGCATCGAAACCGGATCCACCAACAGAGGCAAGCATGGCTAAAGCTCTTAACGTGAGCCAGCAAGTTGTAAGATATCTACTAAAACATACCTTAAAGAAAAAATGCCATAAAAAAAACCTAAATGCCATCACTTGAATGAGAGATCGGTGCAGGTTAGGAGGCAACGTTCAAGGCTACTTTACAAGCTTCTCCGTAAGGACAGATGGCGAAAGTTCATTACAACTGATGGAGCTTGGATCTATCTATCCGATAGCAATGCTAAATCTAAAGTTCAATATCTTAGCCCTTACCAGAACAGGCGAGACTTGACTCTGTCAACCACGGTGCTTCTTTATCCGAAAGGCGTAATGGTTTGGATGGGCATTTCCGCCAATGGTGTTACCAAACAACGGTTTGTGCAACCTGGGGCCAAAATAAATTCTGAGTATTACATGCAGAAGATATTAAAGCCCTTTTCTAAGGATGATTACTGCTGATTGTACTCAAATGATGATGCTGTTTTCCATCAGGATTCTGCCCCATCGCATGCATCTAGGGTCACCTAGAAATTCCTCATGGATCCGTAAGTGCAATTCCTGACCCACAACAATGGATGCCAAACAGTCCTGACGCTGCACCATGTGACTATTTCCTATGGGGATATCTGAAAAACAAACTGAATAAGCGAAGAGTTTCTACGCTGAGGTGCCTTCAAAAGGCTATTAGAGAAGAGGTGAAGAAAATCCACCAGGAAATGATTTTGAAGGCTTTGAAATCATGGCCGAAGCGTTGTAAACAAATCTATTATGCCGAAGGTCGACATATTGAGAAGCATCGTTGAATTTGTTTAATATCTTTTGGAAATAAAAACCTTTCAAAAACGATCCCTATATTTTTTGGTTATCCTGCACTAAGGACATCAGAATTATAGAATTTTAATTTTGTAACTGCCAAGTTTCCCCCGAAATAAAATCTAGTGTGTGCTAAAGCATAGAAAGTAATCCTTCTATCAAAAAGATGGAGTTAAAAAAATCGTAAAAGTGATAGGTTCTGACAGAAATACTCTAATCAAATTGAAATTAAAATCACATTTAAGATATATTTTAAATTTGATAAATGTTTGAGAATATTCTTTTTCATAATATTTCTTACACGGATATTTTTCCTTTTTAGTATTGTTTACAGTGTCTCACTCTTTTACGATTCTTTTTGATCTAGATATTTTTTATTTAAAAAAATCGTTTTCCACACTTTTTTTAATTCTTTGAAATCGTGTTTTAAAAGCTTTTCTTATTTTTATTATTTGCACAATAATCTTTAATATATTTCATTTTTCACTGTCATATATATAAAGGAATTCTGTAATCGATTTTTCTCAAAATTATTACCAGATGGATTCTCTCATGTCGAAATTTATTTAAAATTAATCAATAACCTAAAGATTAAGCTCTGAAGAACGAAAGAGTTGTATTATCAACGGGAATACATTATTGTACCACATTTTAGAGCTTCAATAAGCCAGGAAGAGAGTGAAAAATAGATTACATAATTCAATCTTTACGAATGTGAAAGAAATCAAGTCAAATAAAAGCGTGTAAAATAAACCCGTGTTAGAATATCCACAAGATGACAGATAAGCACGACGTATTAATCAATTAAGGAATAATAAAATTAGATTTAATTAAATTAATGTAATTAAAAAATAGTATAAAATAAAATTATTGCAAATATATGTAGGTTGTTCATGAAAAAAGTAAAACATATCCGAGGAATATGCCCTAGCATCTTCTGAAACAAAAACTAATACAAGATTTGGTCTTTGATGAGCCTGAAAATAAACCCACCTGGTTAATTTTTTCACTCGGGACTGACTCTAAAGACCGATCGATAAAAGCAAAAATAATCCATACTAAAAATTAAGTAAGACTCCTCCTAATGGCTTGTGTCTCTTGCTCAAAAGGTGAGACCAACACGCCTTGGGAAGTACAACTTGTCACAGGGAAATCCCGTCATGGGGTTTCTCCCATTGCTCAGCCATCGAAAGGACCTTGCAAAGATGCAGAGTTTTGGCACGCAATGTCTAGTACCATGATTTGGGCTTTAAGACCAGAGTACTGCGTTCAAGTTTAGATCACAGAGAAGATCGGTCTCGTGGGAATGGAGTAAATTAGATTGAGAAAGGCTCTAAGTCCCCTAGTGGACGAGATATCGAAAGTGAATTTTTTGAAAACCATCTGCATCATCATGCTTTTATAGCACGTTTACAACGATTATTGCCAATAGGATCTTTGGGAAGCTCCAAAATAGGACGCAGATTTCATAAATCAGATGAGACGGAGAGACTTAATTGGACGTAATTAAGCAATAAATAACAAAATCCAGAATAATATTTCGATATGCATGGTGTACACTAAAGTCCTTCTACCCCACATTAACTTGAGAACGGAGACAACTATTGCCACGAAGTTGATGTCTAGGTTATAGACCATACGCTACGCGGTGAGATCCATTACAGCGCCATCTGGGTGCAAACAACTTAGTTAGCGTTCCTATTTCGAAAACGGTACAAGACACGGGGGAAAAGTTAATATAAAATTGTAGAGCATCTTTGATTTAGTACAAAAAGACACCTTGAGCGCAATAATGCTAAGAAAAAAATAATCTTAAAATGCGTTTGTTCGCATTTTCGGAAATTTTGACGCCACAAGACATGGATAAAAGGAGAAAATGTTATTTTTCGGACAAAAAATGACTCCATTAAACTTTTTCTTGTGGGAATAACTCAAACGGCAAGTGTATGGACCTTTCCGCCAACATTGCTGGACGTATGCTTGTGTTTGCTCACCAACTATATGCTAAAACATGTGTAAAGTGAAATTTAAACAAGGACTCAAATCTGTATTGTAGATGACGGAGAGCACTTTGAACACCGAAAAGAAAGGTATCTTGCGATAACTATTTTTTTTTCTCTGTTCAGCACGTTCAGTGATGTCACAGTTTCGGAAATCGCGACCAAACAAATGCGCGTTTTAAGCGTTCTATTCTTCGTGTCTTTTTGGTCAAGGTGCATTTTTGTACCAAATCGATAATGCTCTACAACTTTGTAACTGACTTTTCCCCCTATCTTGTACCGTTTTCGAGATAGGAACGCTAACTCCGTTGTTTACCGCCAGGTAACGCTGTAACCAATCTCATCGTGTAGCGCATGTTCACTTTACTATATCTAGACACCATGTTTGTGGCAATAGTTGTCGCTGTTCTCAAGTTAATGTGGGGTAGAAGGACTTTAGTGTACACCCTGTATAGCTGCCTTCACAAAGTCTCGGAGAAAATTCTAAAGCTGCATTTTCCCAATATTTATTATTCCAGTTTAAGTGATTTGTCGTGCAAAGGGTCGCAGTTTCTTCGATTTTGCATGGTAAAATAATTTTTGTATGACATTAAAAATTAATAAATTTTGAATGGCATTTGGGTGCGGTTTTTAATAATGATCACAAAGTTTATAAGATAACAGACGGCTCCTTATTCTGCAACTATGTCAAATTTTGAATTATATGGAAATTAGCTGTCTTGAACAAAAGAACTTGGAATTTTCTCTTCGTAATTTCAAAACACAGCTTCGTAGTTTAATTCGATTACACTAACGGCCTATTTTCCGAAGCTACTATGGCTATTTTGGGACAGGTCTCGTTATATCCAAACAGGATCGGATCTCTCTCACAAATTCACCATCACACCACCGGTAGGACGTCTGAACCGCACTGATTCAACGTGCACTATGCCCTCGAAAATAGCAGATGTTCCGTCGAATCGCATCTCCAATCTTACGTTCAAGATGCCGAAATTGAGTCACCAGGCTACTATGGCCTTTGCAGCTTCACACAGAAAATGCAATCCAAGGATGCTTAGGAGACGTCTTTTTTATGGAGAAAGAATCGAGGTCTCATCTTTGATCTTTTACAACATGCATTACTCCATTAGTTCATTAGATCAGCAGATCCCAACTGTTTCGATTCTCGCGCCTTTGCGGTATCCAGATTTTTCCAAGGCGTTCTATGTGAAATTCAAACAAGTACTTTTTTACAGAATAGTCAACAATTCTTAAGTAGGTTAGGTAAAAATAAATAAAGCGCATTTTATGTCACAAGCGGATTTATTGAACGAATTATAATAAATTTAATTAATTTTCAGCGGGTTGGGTGAGCTGAATCATCACCACGCACTTTCTCAAATCGCAGAATTAAAGTGAACACAATTAATCGAATTTCCTTTCCCAGTTTGATTTTCTCGCGATATTTTGATTTTGGATGGCAAATGCCAAAAACTCAGCTTTGCACAGATAACAAGTATCAAGTGGAATCAGAATTCTCTGAGCTTCATCACTGAGGGGTAGATACTCGTCTTATACTGACAACCACAGCTCGGTACACTGACACCACACATGTGGCTTCAAAATCAGATAGGACAATCTTCTTTCAGTACTTAGAAGTTACGATATATTTTCCCAAAGAGTGAGAGTAAAGAACTCAGAACTTACCATTGAGGGATTTCATCTAAAATTTGATAGAAATATATAATTTTGATTTGAAGACTGCATGCCAAATTTCATTCTTCTACTTAGTCCGTTTTTGAGTTATCGTGTTCACAGACAGATAAGAACAATACCCCAAAAATAGTTCATATGGTCTCCGGAAAGGGGTGTAGTGGAGACGGAACGCACCGGAAAGCCGTTCCGGCACTGTTTCTTCTTTATGAAAAATAAATAAGAAAAATATTGCGAGATATCTCCTTAAAACAATGCGGTCTTTGTCCAATCCTTACCATCGAAAATATGATAAATATTTAAACTAATAAAAGTAATAAAATGGCAATTGGTAGCGGGAAGGGAATAAAAGCATTAAGGTTGCACACATTGAATTTCAATTTATGTTTCGATTCTGAAAACTCATGATATTTTCTATATTATTTATCAATGTCACGATTTTATTACTTAATTTACTTACTTAATTTTAGTATAACTTGAAATCAACATAATTTTTTGAAAACATTATTCGTTAACACCTTCATTATTTTCATTATTTTTAATACAGTACGTATTATGTTAATGTTTGATCAAAAATAAAGTGTTGACGTTTTATTATTCCACAATTTCAATACTAAAAATAATTATAGATTTCAAATGTAAAAAAATATTTTGTTATGAAGAAATCCCTTATTCTATCTTAACACTCTATTTATTTTGCAACCCCCTCCAATAATATCGCCAGGTCAGAGCGTCTCGGCACTGCTTAATTTACGACTGCACCACTGCTTAGCGTGTAAATTCGTCAATGTCTCGAGATCGAATATTTTTGACGATTCAAACACTTTCTCTTTATATACTTCGTATTCTAAAAAAGGAGAATAACGCAGATTATTATTTTTGTAAATTTAAGAGTAAGAGATTGAAATCATGATGCGCATGCGTCACATATCTCAATGTTATCTTCACCCATAGAACATGCATATTATTTACAAATAATATCATATTAAAAATCTTCTATTACAACATTTATATCTCTCATCAGACAAAGGGTAAAATCCAATATTTGTCATCTTTTAAAAATTCTTTACGAAGCGCATTTCCTTAATTCACACCGCCATTTTAAAAACATCCAACAACAAGTTCGGCATTTTCGTATTATTTAAGATCCATTCGGAGATAAAACATAAAAAACAAACCGCTTTTCGTACACAAATCAATACAAGAATATGATGCGAAAACAACTTTTTCGCTTGGCATTTCAAAGCAAACTTTGGAGTTGAATGGAGTCTTCCCGATCAGCTGCCCGACTTTTATCTTCTCTTCGAGCAACGGCGAAGCGATGAAACAATGTTGAGGCAATTACTTGTCAGTTCCTTTTGGCAAAACTGTCCGGCAGGTACACGTGACGGGCTGCAGTTGACGCTCATTGTTTGGAGATCCGCCCACTTTTGTGGGCACATGTCACGACGACAGATTCTGCCGCTCATTGTGAGGAACGATACGTGAATTACGCGTTTAAATTAGTATCTTTCCGGTGGCAGTGTGTCATTTTGCTTCTCTCGGGACCGCAATTGAACGGACCTGGAAGCCTATTTAAAAACGATCGTAAAACGAGCAGAAACTTACCTAGTACAGTGAAACCTCTCTGAGCGGCCACCCCTCCGTTCCGAGAAAAATTGACCGCTCTGAAGGGTTTTCGTTACAATTACAAGATAATTGCTATAATACATAATATAAACAAGTCTGACACATATTTCTTATTTAAAATGAAGTTTGAGACTTATCTAAAGAGAAAATAGTACTTTATTTAATAATTTTTTACATTTTTTGAACAATTTGTGACTGTTTTATGTTTTTACCCTTCTCGGAAAAAAAACCATTTTTTCAAGTTCGTTTTTCAGTTTAAAAAGTAAATCTCTAACCGATGCGTTTGTTAAATGGGATGGGCGAACCCACCCAGCGGCCGTTAAGAGGAGTTGGGTGGCCGTTACTAGGGGTTATTTTAACATTAGATCTATGGGCCGAAAAATCCGTGCCATGAAAAATTGGCCGTTAAGAGGGGTGGCCGCTATGTAGGGGTGGCCGTTCAAAGAGGTTTCACTGTATTTCCTTATCATTAAGAATCTTCTCGTCGATATTATTTTCGATTACATAACGAAACAAGGAGGGTTTTCGGTTCTCTAGAATGAGGGAAAATATGTTACCCATATATCGGTATTTCAGAGGTGAACTCTCTGACGCAAGCTGATTTTGAAGTTTTTATCGTACCCGCATTATCCCGATTGCGTCTTCCTATGGAGAAAGTGTCGTAGCTGTAGGTCTGAAGGAACAGAAGTTAACCACTCTCAAAAAATAAATTGCGCATTGCAATACATTGTGTTCAGGAACTTCTTTTACGCCGCGGTGGCCTAGTGGTAAGGTTTCGACTTCCGGGCCAGAGGGTTCCAGGTTCGAAACCCGATTCCACTGAAGATCCGCCGTGTATGGACCCTGTTGCAAGTTAAATCATACGTAGAGGGTCAAACGTCCTCCCTGGTGTAGTGCGGAAGTGCCAGCTCAAGTGTCGTCCTCGTCATCTGATCGCGATTCAAGATGACAACGTCTGTCTCAAAATAGCCCTCGTGTTGCTTCAAAACGGGAAGTTAATGTAACTAAACTAAACTAAATTGGAACTTCTTTTGACTCTTCTGTAAACTGTTAGAATTGTTACTTTCTATAGTTTACCTCTGAAATGATAAAATAAAATTTTTACTTTCTCCTACGAGATGTAAAAAGTATCGGACTCGTCGAAAAATGCGACCTCGACATTTTGATGAATCTCCCCGAGTCAAAAACACGCGTTTTTGGAATTATATCTGTCAGAGAAAATCGAAGAGTTAGAAGAAAGAAGTTTGGCATGTGGCTTTTACAATAAAATTTTAGATGTGTATCAAATTCTGGACGAAATCCATCTGCGGGAAGTCTCTCCGTCTGTCCTGCCTTGTGAAAGTGAACACTTCCACTCAACTAGCTAAATAAATGAAATTAGGCATTTTGTTAGCCAAAGCTGTATATGTAAATCTGTCAAAAAATTTCGACAAAGGGGTGACGTAATTTGACATATTGTTTCGACATCATAATTGTATATCTGTAGAATCTTCTAGACCAGTTCGAAGAGGGGGTGTCTTTCTTTCTTGCGTATGTGAACGCGATAATTTAAAAAAAGCAACGAACTAGATAAATGCAATTTGGTACTGGCATTAATATTATAGATATTTATTTATTTTGGGACCAAATTCGTCTGTCGATTCGTGCGTTTGTATGTATGTGAACGTTATAACTCAAAACCGCAATAAATTTGATGAATGAAATTTGGTATTTCGAACCAAATTTACTACCAAAATTGTGGATCTGTTTCAAATTTGGTAGTAATCGGTCAAAGGGAAGAGGTAAAAAAAAGCATACTCGATCTACTTTATTATATATATTTATGCGGAGAAGCTAAACAAAAAACTGACTACATTGCGTAAGTACGCGATGAATTTAAAGGACGGACACTCCCGTTCGTTTGATTTCTTTTAACACTGAATTTGACTCGTTTCGTGTGATAAAGATGGAATTTTGTAATCGATTTTTAACTCACTGCCTTATGTGATAGTTTACAATCTTGTACACTTGTGTGTTTCCGATGGCAATACACTATATTAATATTTTCAGAACTTAGTTTTCAGCTAATCATTAATTAAATTAAATATTATACATTTTCCATGTGCGTGGCGCCACCTGGTAGTGAATTTGCGAAAATAAAGTGATTTAAGGATTCCATTCAATTTATATTAATAAATTAAAGATTAAAAAGTAGAGCAAATAAACTAATGAATTTCTACTTTTAAGTACATTAAGAAAAGTATTTTATAAAGCTATTCTTTAATTTATTTCTTTATCATACTTTACTAAATACAACTTTCTCTTAAGATGGCATTTTTTTAAAGATGGGCCTTACATGCACGAGCCACGATTCATGGATAGCAAAACTCTGATTTTTTTCAGTCTGCCAAATTTTTTGAAATGTAAAATTTAAAACTGCTTGATTATAGATATCATCCACAAATTCTATCTTGGGGAACTAAAAACTCAAAGTATAATTTGTACATGAATATTTTTAAAAATTCAAAGCTACTTTTCGAAGCATCTAATATATCTTTACCAACCAACAGCTGCTTTATCCCAACTAAATCGATTCCAGTAACTTTAACATATAAATTCATGGCTGGAGAAATATCTAAAAAAGACAAAAGCTTTCAAACTAACAAATAAGTTATTTAAAAATTTTTAACGCTGCCTTTATTTTTGAGTTTTACCGTCTAAGCTCAAAACTAATTAAATTAAAGCATCTTATATATTTAAGATAACGCCTTGCTTGTCTTTTTTCATCCATCTTATTTTTCAAGCAAAACTTTAAGCCACTTTATGTCTAACCCAGTATTATTCTTATCCGAAAAAAGTTCACTACGCATGACATATGGTGGAATATCAAATCCCCTTGATAAATTACTGTTTTTTCCTCTCGGAACCGAGTGAAAAGCTTTAGTCGAGTATGCAGTGCTTGGGAAAGATACCGCTGTATATAATCCTTTTAGTCCTCATATCTTGTTTCCGCTAGTTGAAAAACAAGTAATTGTTTAATGTATCAAAGATGTTATGATTATAACACCGTACTTGGCCATCTGTTAGATAGTTAAACCCATGCAATTTAATTATAGTCGTTGTGCTTTCGCAGACAGAAAAAGTTTTATGCAGAGGCGAGTTAAGGGTTTGACAAACAGAGGTTGGAGATTCATAGTTTGTAGACGGTAAAGTAGTAGATGAAAAATATTTTTTGTTTATTATACTTTTATTAAATAAGATATAAAAGTTACAAGACGATTTTTTAAATATAATGTTTATAATTTTTATAAAGCATTTCAGAATTTAATAACCTTTTAACATTTTTTTTATCTTCTAAAGCCAGGGTTTCCCAACCTGTAACTTTCGGACTAGTTAGGGGTTCACGACAGTGAGGAATAAAAGTCTCTTTTTGCCCCTCTCTAGTGCCTTCGTCTCTGCCCTTTAATCAAATTTTTCATCCAATGTTTCCCAACCTGTACTGGCAGAACAGTTAGGGGTTCACGACAGTGAGGAATAAAAGTCTCCTTTTGCCCCTCTCTAGTGCCTTCGTCTCTACCCCTTAATCCAATTTTTCATCCAATGTTTCCCAACCTGTAACTGGCGGACTAGTTAGGGGTTCACGACAGTGAGGAATAAAAGTCTCCTTTTGCCCCTCTCTAGTGCCTTCGTCTCTACCCCTTAATCCAATTTTTCATCCAATGTTTCCCAACCTGTAACTGGGACAGTTAGGGTTCACGACAGTGAGGAATAAAAGTCTCTTTGCCCTCTCTAGTGCCTTCGTCTCTACCCTTAATCAATTTTTTTCATCCAATGTTTCCCAACCTGTACTGGATAGTTAGGGGTTCACGACAGTGAGAATAAAGTCTCCTTTGCCCCTCTCTAGTGCCTTCGTCTCTACCCTTAATCAATTTTTCATCAATGTTTCCCAACCTGTAACTGGCAGAACAGTTAGGGGTTCACGACAGTGAGGAATAAAAGTCTCCTTTTGCCCCTCTCTAGTGCCTTCGTCTCTGCCCTTTAATCAAATTTTTCATCCAATGTTTCCCAACCTGTACTGGCAGAACAGTTAGGGGTTCACGACAGTGATTAATAAAAGTCTCCTTTTGCCCCTCTCTAGTGCCTTCGTCTCTACCCCTTAATCAAATTTTTCATCCGAGGAAAAAGTTAGATGAGGCGAGATCAGGGGAATAAGTAGCTCACCGACTGCCTTTCATGATGGAGCACCTTCCCCGCGGTGGGAAGTTTTGAATGCCTGTAATCACGAGCTACGCGCATGCGCTATACGTATTGGAATTGGATAAAACCTTTTCTGACTAGTCAGTCACATGATATTCTTAGCTTTCTCTGCATGGAAATGACATCATTCATTTCCATTTCAAAAATACTGGAACTGTATGAACGTAGTAAGTATTGCCGATTCAAGTTGTTACTGACTACAACGAAAGCCATTTAAGGAATTAAAATTATAGTTCAAACTTTGATTCTACATTAGAATGATACCGGTTTGTTTGCTTCGGTCAGTTCCTTTTTTTTCAAAAGTAGTGAAATGAGCGTTCTTGTTTGAGTTTTAAGGGAGGGTTCTCTCCTCGTCTTTCTTCCTTGCTTTCACTGTATGGTAGCTTTTGTGTTTAACTTTTTCATGTAGTGAAGAGAACCTTGTATTCTTTCTGGACCTCTTCCCATTGGGCCCAAAATTTGAAGCAGGTTGAAATTTCAAGGTTGAAGTCAAATACCAAAGTTTATTTCTTTTGCTTGTATTTTTGTGTTATCGCGCGTTCACGTGCACAGAAATACACCAACCGACAGGCAGTCAACCAGTTGAAGAATTTGGTCCAAAATTCAATAAAGTTCTACACTTAAGGCGATGTAACCGTATGAAAAATTTCGCCGGTCAAGCTCGCTGCATTTTTAATTATTGTGTTCACATTCATATCGACGGGCGCATAGACAAACACACTTCCCTTTGATAGATTTCGCTGAAACTTTGATACACATCTTCAATTTTGATGTAAAATACACATACTAAATTACCCTTTGATGGATTTCATCGAAACTTAGACACACATCTTCAATTTTGATGGTAAATACACACTAAATTTCCCTTTGATGGACTTCGCTGAAACTTAGACACACATCTTCAATTTTGATGGTAAATACACACTAAATTTCCCTTTGATGGACTTCGCTGAAACTTAGATACACATCTTCAATTTTGATGTAATTAATGTACACATAGGGGAAAGTGGGTAAAAACCGGCTACCTATGACTCGAAGGCCTGTTTGAGCTAAACTAATCGACAGAGAGCTTGTCAAATTTTACTAAAATATTCTTTATTTATCAGAGTACAATATATCTTTAAGGAAAAGTCATAGTTTTACTACTTTTTTTTTATTAATGATTTTTTTCCTAGAAAAAGTCAAACCACGCAGGGTTAAAACCGGGCACACATGTTAAATCTATGGGACATTTGGGAAGGATTTTCATTGGAAAAGTAGCATAAATTTATATTTTATGTGGCAATTTAAGAATAAACAATTTTTTAAGATTTAACATGAGTTACAATAATTGACAATTTAAGAATGAAGACATTTAAGTTAAGAATAGTAATAATTCACATAAAGTAGTTGGCTTTGCTTTATCCTCCGCTGCACTGCTGATTCAGCGGACTCATTTAGATTTTTTATGAGACTGCTTTGTGGTAATGGTTCTTCATACTCTTCTCTTCTTGATTGTTTTGTTTTGAGGGGTTTTTTCCGGTATTTTTGAGTTACTACAAAACAATTTTCTCTTCTTTTGACAGCATTTTTTTTTCATGTTCTCTTTTCTTCCGACTGATATTCTAATTCTATTTTGTATGGTAAGGATCTTAAAATGACACTTTTTCCCTTTCTTTTATCATTTGCTTCAGTTTTCTTGCTTGCAGCTTGGGGTGGTGGAATTATACAGGGTGTACACAAATGAAGTGACACATTTCAAAAATTAATTTAAAAAAATAAAAATGTTGGAACTATAATTTTTTTTTAAAATGAGAACGGATCTCAAAAGCTTTTTCTCAGGAAGGTAACATGCCATTTCAATTCTCTAGGGGGGTCGTAAATTACTGGGAATCAAAACTTTGTTTAGAGCCATTCTCCGAGAAAATATTAAAACTGGAAGAAAAATAAAAGCATGTATTTGTAGGTAATTTTACTCTCTTTAATTTGTTAATTCACATGTAGTGTGAAAACTGAAGAATTTTCGTGATATTCAAGAAAAACTAAAAAAAGAAACCAGAAAACACGCATCGGCTTCTCATGATAGGTAGCCATTGCGTACGGAATTTTCTCGCTGTAAAAAATTTAGAACGGCGTAACGCCGCGTTACCTATCTGAAAAAAACTTTTTGAGATGCGCTCTTATTTAAAAAGAACTGTAGTTCCAACATTTTTAGTTTTTTTTTATTATTATTAATTTTTGAAATGTATCACTTCATTTGTGTACACCCTGTATCGTTGGGTGATATAGCAAACGCTGAAGACGAAGCCAAATTGTCAGTCCCAAAAACTTGTGGTTCCATACTTTTAGAACGGTGTAAAGAGGCCTAGTCTTAGCTAGAGTTTCAGTCTTTCTCTGTGCTTGTAGAATAGGGTTTGCTTCTGTATTTCTGACCTCTTCTGGAACGAGACTTACTCCTTGGGGTCGGTCTCTGTTGGAACAGGGTTTGCTGCTGGAAATAAGTTCTCTTCCAGAATGTTAGATGCGTCTGGTGGAAATGTCCTATCTGTAGTTATTGAAGGGGCAAACAAGTGATCAGGAAAAATTTCTCTGTTGAGTGGAAAAATTCCTGTTTGTTTGAAACCATTTACTGCAGCCTGCATTCCAGCTGTTTTAAGGAAAGCTCACCGTACAGTTTGGCAACTTGTTGAATAGAGGCAGCCCTTCCAGGATGTGTTGTTAGCCTCTGGCATACCTCTTAAAAGGTGCTCAAAGGAGCCATGAAGGTCACGTTCAGTGGCTGCATCCTGTGGAAACAATTAGGCGATACAGTAAAATTGTTTCCTCGGTCCAAGTTCATCAGATCGAGGCTCTTCGTATGGGTGGCATGGCCGTCCAAAATCAAGAGAACTGGTTTTCCAGTTGATGGCTTAAAGAACTGCATGAACTTTTGAAACCAATACACAAAACTTTCTGTCAGCATCCACCCAGAAGGATGATATTGAGCAAAGCTACCTGGCGGTGCATCATCAATGAGGATGAGGTAATGCTCATTGATGATGGTGTAATCTTTCGAGGGAAAATAAACATTGTTGGCATAAAGTTACCGGTCGCACTCATACATGCCTCAGCAGTAACTGAAAAAACCACGTTCAGCCGATACCAATGCTCCAACCTGTTTTTTTTTCCTTGTAAAGCAAGGACTTTTGATGGCTAGTTAGGAACAGTGGTTATTCCTGTCTCGTCGACATTGTATATATCACAAGGAGAAAATTTGTATTTCTCATACAAACCCTCTAGCAAATCAAAAAATGTCTCAACACCCTGTTTGTTGAAACCCGTGGCTCTTTATATTGCAGTGCGTTCTGGAAATCGGAGGGAAACCTTATTCTTATATCTTTTCAGAAAATCGTATGGCGAGTCTATTCCTGCCGTCTTTATTTCGTCATTGAAATTGTGATTTAACTTATTTTTGTTTGCAAGTTCATATGCTAATCTTCCGACATCTGTCCAAGTTAAACCATAAAGCCTACTTTCGAACAACAATATATGCTCTACTGATTCTTTCTCTTGCTGTTCGGAAAATACAAGAGTGCCTAATACCATTCCACCTTTAATAGCCGCTTTCTCAGACGCAAGTTGATTTGCTCTAGCTTTTATAACTCTATTTTCTACGGTGCTCTGTGGGACATAGAAACTTTTTGCAGCCCCATCCTACCAGACAGCACTTCTTGACTCCACGATTTTCGGTTTGTTTTCTTCTGGTAAGTTCTCAGCATATTGAATCCTTCAAAAAAATTCATAATTTATTCTTAAATGGTGAAGCAAAACTAGGTACTGGAAACTAGGGATACTTGATTCCAGTTTTAATTTTTGTTATATTTCTCGAATACTTTGATTGTTAGCATCATAAAAGGATTTGGTCTTAAACATGAGAAATGTACTTACGCTAAAGTGATAACTCATTTAATCGTAAAATAAATATATTCATGAAATCACTAACCTTAGGAATGATTGGGATTAGGAATGACTGCATGCAATTAATATTCTCTTTCAAATTCTTCCAATAATTTTATGTATGCGAAATTCGGTTATAGAAAATAATTAAAACATTGATTTGAAAGCGTCTTAATTATCAAGAAATATTATGAAACTAATAGTGAAAATTAAATAATATGGCAACTATAAAACGTAATTTTTATTCAAAAAATCCAGTTATTGAATTAAATCTAACTATTAAATTAAAACAAAAATCTAGTATTAAATTAGTTCAAAATTATAGATACAATTAAAATATTGAATTAATTACATGCGAAAAACTATAGCAATGGAACATGGAACTTAATATCGTCACTAGCGCATCGAAAAAATGCCGGTTTTGGGAAATTAGAATAGAACAGAATAACAACAAAATGAAAAGAAAAAATTTAAATTTTGTACAAAACAAAAAATTGGAAAAACTTAATAATCCAATCCAAAAGCAAAAGAAGAAAAATGTTTTCTACGTAATTCTTTCTTATTTAAAATTCAAGCTAACTAAGAGACGAACTCAGTCGAAATGACAATGCGTTAAATAAAACCAAACGATTGCAAAGACTTCGAGCAAAAGATTTTTAATTTTACACGCATTTTAAGTTTTATACGAGAAAAATAAATAAATATCGTTTATTTGCAAGCGAGGAAAAAATGGAATAAATAAATTTCAATTCTTTTTTAAATGATGACCAAAATAATTCTTTATATTATTTGAAATTATAACAAAAAAAAAAAGAAAATGTTGAAAATCGGAATAAATTGGAAATGCTTTCCATCAGATCATTTGCCTCAAAGATCAAATAGGAATGGTCCTCACAAACTACCAACTATCTCACGGTCTAATAAAATCCTCTTGGATCTGTATCCGTAATTGCCCGTAGTACCAGGTCTTACGCCACTTGGAGTACCCTGTTTTGTCCCGACTGCAGAGGTTATGAAAAGAAGAAATAGAACCACGCAATTATTTTACTAAATCTTTATTGTTTGATACAAATCCTTAGTAAACATATAATAAGCTGGACTATAGTTTCTTTGTAGTAAAGATAGTTTATAAATAAACGAACATTGTAGAATTGACGTCTTAAAACAAATAAACCTTCACAGACGAAGTGAATTCAACAACAACATGGTAACTATGACAATTCTTTTTTCTTCACTAGTGGAGTATAATTCAGAATTTGTCCACTAGGAAGGAGAATTAATAGCGCCGAAATCAAGGTTCCACTCTCCCCTGCTGAATTTCCCTTTGATGGATTTCGCTGAAACTTGGATACATATCTACAATTCTTATGTAAAATACATATTCTAAATTTCGTCTGGTTCGCCCACTTTTAAAATATCATGTTCATAGACAAACATAGTTCAAAAGTGGATTATCGGACTAGGCCAGGTTTAAGCCCGTTAGTCGCAATATTCGACAAATATTCAAGTAGTCTTCATCTTTATAGCTGTTTTTAACACATTTCA
>BGPR01001990.1:73515-122372 GCA_013235015.1 Araneus ventricosus | reverse complement strand
TTTCAAAACTATCGACTGGAACTATTGATACTATCGATAGTTTCAAAACTATCGACTGAAACATTCAACTGGAACTATCGATAGTTTCAAAACTATCGACTGGAACTATTGATACTATCGATAGTTTCAAAACTATCGACTGAAACATTCAACTGGAACTATATATAGTTTCAAAACTATCGACTGAAATATTAAACTGAAACTATCGATAGTATCTTAACTATCGACTGGAAAAACACCTATCGATAGTATCGCCGGGAGAAAACTATCTATCGTATCGATAGTTTTGAAACTATCGACTGCACTATCGATAGTAGAACTATCGATGTTTAAGGAAGGGCGTTGATACGTAGCCACGCAGAAACACCATCCAACAAGTCTTAGAAGGCGCCATGGGAACAAAACATTAGTGCGCTTATACCACTTTTAAAGCGAAATATCACGAAGGGGCGAAAAAATAATTCTATGATCCGGGCGCCATTTACCTTGCTAAACCACTGATGACGACTGGGGGCGAAAAAGTCATATTATGCCCCGGGCGCCAGTTACTCTTTCTGCACCACTGGCAACAATAACCTCCCGCCCCCAATGGCTCTAACTCATTACGATTACGTTTCCAATCTTGCATCCCTATCTGATTCCGATTCGTTTTTTAATAACCTGCCCTTCCCATTAGTTTGTATATGTGGTAGCAAATAACCATTCGAATTCTCAATCCTCATACAGATTTTAACCTTCAAATATTTGAAAAATCTATTTTAACTACTATGAAATAATTTGAGAATATTCAAAAGTTTCCCAAGCTCACCGGATTCAAGTTACGAGTGAAAATAAATTCCGTTTGTGTACAGGGCTTTCAAGTTCAAATAATTTCAGCCCATCCTCTTATCATTTTCGTAGTTAAAACTCAATTTACTATGTTTTTTTAAATGTAAAATACAATTTCAATAAATGGCAAGAAGTTGTGAAATTATAAGACCACTAGCAGTACGCGCACGGCGATGCCCGTGGAATCAGGACTTCAACAAAATAAAAAAAAATCGCCCACAATGACACGAAAAAGTTTTCAAAACAAAATCAAAACAAAAGATACACATTATAGATTTTCCCGCTTATTTTTTCCGCGATAATAACATGTAGAAAAACAGTACAGAGTACATTAATCCAAAACAATATAAAAAAAATTGTTGCCCGTGGAATCAGGACTTCAACAAAATGAAAAAAAATTCTTAGAACATGACAAAAAGCTCCGAAGGTTATGACGTCACCTGACCCTTAAATCCAATCAAATTGAAAGTTGCGTTCCGGAAGGCTATCGCTGAAGAAATTTCGCTCGACAAAAATAACTTTCATCTG
This sequence comes from Araneus ventricosus, assembly GCA_013235015.1. Lineage (NCBI taxonomy): Eukaryota > Metazoa > Arthropoda > Arachnida > Araneae > Araneidae > Araneus > Araneus ventricosus. The sequence continues at coordinate 121,016 of BGPR01001990.1, read as the reverse complement.
CCCAGGAATAATTTAATTTTAAAAAAACGGGAAAAGATATTTTAACCGTTCTTATTTTAAATCAGAGAAAACCATTCTAGTTATAAGCTGAAAAAAATTGAAAGCAATAGTGTTATTAGAAAGTCGGATGCAACAAATTTAAAAACAAAACTAAAATTTAGGTGGTGAAACTGACTATTTTTTAAAAAATTCTCAAAATTCAGTAAATTACGTTAGAAATTCAAAACTAACTTCATTAGAACGGAAATCGCGTGCTCTTTCCGATGGTCTATCTATTTTTGTCGTACAATTATTCGAAACCATTCTATTGACAAATTAGTGCGAAAAATCAACCAAAACAACAGAAAACATTAAATAAAAAAATTTCTAGATTAAAATTTAAAATTTCGGCTTCGAGGTGCATTCAGTCACTATTACGACTACCTGTGTACCAAATTTCATGGCTGTAAGTGCGATTCGTCTGGACATCGCCGACAAACACACACACACACACACACACGCACACAAACATTGCCTTTTATAAGTATAGATAAAATGATTGTAGGAAAAGCAAAAAAACTGCAGAAGTAAATTTTCTCTCAAATATTTTATAAGACTTTTTTTGCTTTTATTTAAAATAAAACACGCTGAGAATTTCTTTTATTTAACAAATGAAACTTCCACTAATTATCAAAATCAACAAGAGCAATTGTTAAGAAGTTTGTAATTCAAAATAATTTTTTATTCCAAATAATGCAAGAATAACTTTGAAAGTTTAAAATAAATCTTTGCAAACTCCATATTTATTTAAAGAAAGCACTTATAAATTCTGAATTTTCTTCCAATGATAAATTAAACTATATCTTATAAAAAGGATTTGGAATTAATAAGATGATTTTTAAAATTCTTTTCCACAGTTGAAACACGTCTCAAATAGCACATTATTTTGGATTGCAGACGGTTTTAAAATTGACTGCATAATTTATACAACTCAGAGTAAACGCAAGGGCAATAAATTTAAGAATTAATGGATTGCCTGAAATTTTATTCAAAACTTCTATTTAATTTCAGTTGGAAGTATGTCAAAATAATTAATGGCTTTTTACTTGCGTAATCTCTATTAACAAACTTTAGTTTAAGAAGATCAATAACTTTAACTGCATAATTCTTCACAAATGATCTTTATTTCTTTCATTATCATATTTAAACAATCCGATAAATTTAGAGGTAGAAAATCCATTCATATTGCTGTTGCGAAATAATCTGTTTTTCTTTTAACCTCAACAAAAAACAAGGATTATATACACTCATGTCCATAAATTAAGGATAATGAAGTTCAGGCAAAGAAAGAGACAGAAGCAAAACAAATTTGACTTATTTGTAAAGTCTATTTATTAAACAAAAGGTAAAGAGCAAAACAGATGCTATATGTTTGACATAATTAATAAAAATTGCGATTTTTACTCCCTGGAGCAAATTTCAAAAAAGAACCTATTTACAAAAAACAGTATAACATGGTTAGTATGATGGTTAATACGGAGTATGTCTCTCGGACGATGCAATACAGGCCTCACAACGCCTAGGCATGCTGAGTATCAAATTATCAATCTGATCTTGGGGAATATTACACCACTCATCAAGCAATGCCCTCCGAAGTTCCGGTAGACAAGTGGGAGGGGGTTGACGGGCTGCAATTCGTCGGCCAAGCATATCCCACACATGCTCTACTGGATTCAAGTCATGAGAGTATGCTGGCCAATCCATACTGGTGATATCCTCCGATTGAAGGCATTCGTCTACAATGTTTGCACGTTGAGGACGGGCGTTGTCATCCATAAACAAAAATTCAGCACCCATGGCGCCCCGAAACAAACGTAAATGTTGTTCCAGAATGACATCCCGATAGATATGGCCTGTCATCGTTACACTCTGAACATGCAGGTCAGTTCTGGAACCAAGAATAATTCCTCCCCAAACGAGCCATCCTGCACCACCGTAACGGTGTCGTTCAATGGTGTTCTCTTGGTGGTAACGGGTACCTGGCGCTCTCCATATGAAAGTCCGGCGAGAATCAGACTGCAAACTAAACCTGGACTCGTCGGAAAACATCACAAAAAGACCACTTTTGCGGTGTCCAAAATGCATGCTCTCTACTCCAGGCTAATCGCAGGCGACAGTGAGTTGCGGTAAGTGGAACACATCTGACAGGCCTACGAGCATATAGACCAATGTGCCCTAAGCGTCTGTACACGGTCTGCCTTGAAACTATCGTACCGGTAGCTGAAGAGAGCTGACGAGACAGGTCTGATGCTGTGCTCCGTCTGTTTCTTTTGGCAGTAACTGCCAAATACTGGTCCTCATTCGGTGTTGTAACTCGGGGGCGACCTGTGCTGTAACATCTACTCACATTACCATCATCTTGGAATCGTTGCCAAAGCCTGGAGATGAAACTCTGGGCGATTCCAAGTTCCTCGTATACTTCCAGCTGGGTACGTCCACATTCCAGTCATCCGATAATTCTACCACGTAAAAAATCATCCAAATGCTTCCTTTGTGCCATAACTATGCTGTTATTGCACTGAAAGGCTTTTAAAGCGCTTGTGAACAATTTTACTTCTTTGCCACCATTCCTTATATACCCCTCTCTTACTCTCTCGTCATTGTGACGTACTATCCGCGCCATCTGGTGGTTTCCTGTAATTTGCATATTCTTCTTCAAGATGTGTGTGATAATTCTACAGGTGAAATTTTTATTTTATAGTTCAATTTCTGTGTGATTCTGAATTATCCTTAATTTATGGACATGAGTGTAAATCATGATTTCATCAAAATCTATGAAAATTTTGAAAAAAGGAGTTTTTCTTCTGCGCTTGTATTGTTTACGCACAATTTATTAATTAAACTTTTTAATGTTATCTACAGATTTATTCCAAGATTTGTAAAAATGTAGATAAATTAAAGTTCTTATATTTCGATTTAAAATAAATATATCATTCAGATATATAAATTATATAGTTGATAAAAAAGAGTAAACATTAGAACATTGATACTTTCGATGTGCAGTGCAGATTGTGAAATATTATTTATGTTCTTTATTATCATAACTGATTGTGTACCAGCAAAGATTTGACGCAATGGAGGATTTGAAATAGCAGATATGTTCAGAAGAGCAAATAACGCTACAAATGCCTTTAAACACTTGGCAAGAAATCATAGTGATGCGATGGTGTTCAAAATTAAAAGAATTTGTCCATTTAGTCGCATTTCTGAAGAAAACAATGATCACTCTAATGAAATTTGGCACGGACCCACAGTTGTATAAAAGGAAAAATTATATCACAATGCAATCACGACTTGTTTCAATGATATTTAGTAGGCTCATCCGTGGAAGACTCTACTTGTAAGAGATCGTGCATAAAAATTAACCCTTAGCGGTCTCTGCCAAGGCGACATGAGTTGCATGCATACTTTAACTTCAAAACACATACGATGCAATTTTTATTCAAGCAATTTGGACAGGATTTTACCGAGACCGTTACTACTTGTTTTGGTTGCTAATCAAAGAAATTGCGTAGTCTTTTAAGGAATTTAATCTGCGAATGTGGCATGCAAAGTACAATACGCATCTAATTAGTTTCTGGAGGGCAAAGGGTTAATCTCTCTCATAGTATATAATGACGAGTAATACACACAGTTTAGGAATTCATGTGGCAACCGGTTCCATTCTTGCAACGTAGTTTTCATCTCCTGGATGGGTCTCGCAATGGGACACTGAGTAGCAGCTCTCCTCCCAAAAGCATCTTAGCTATGCTAATAGAGTTTAAGTCTGGAGATATGACTGGTCAATCTATCGGGAGAGCATCCTCGCTTTCGAGATAATCGTCGAATAGGTTAGACCTATGTGGGCAATAAAAATGAAATGAGAACCAACCGAGCCCCAGAAAAGCCGAAAATACGGATGTAAGATTTCATATGTATCCTTTGAGGAATCGAGGAGTTTCTATAGGTTCGTGTTTCTCTAACGTGCCAAGACCAGGATATCTCTGTTGCCATATCTCTTCATAGATGATTCGTGATTCAGTAAGGACACTAAATCTTTGTGTGCCTTCATTGGGAAAGCAATACCTTATGTCCAACAGCTAAGAAAGGGAACACTATTTAAATCTTTCATGTTTTGGAGATTCTGTATATTTAACTCGATGAAGAATTAGTAAGACTTCATGCCATTTCTTTGTGATAATTAAACGAAAACCATGGGTATCATAGAAATTGGAATTTCATAGAGACGAAATATGAAACGATTATTTTAAGTTAAGAAAACCCCAGAAGTACATATGCTTTGGGGAACAAAGAAAATGTTCTACGCTCGGCTTTCTAGCATAATTCCACGAGTTTTATTCCAGGTTTTATTGTATTTTGAGGAGAAATGAATTTGCATTTTAGGTTTTGTTTTCTGTTGACTGATTGGGTTCAAAATTTAGCGTGCATATGCAATTCTGGTGTCAAGACAATTTACCGAATTTCATTTGTCTTGTTGTTGTGTTCATGAATTACCGTATTCGGCTATACACGGACAGACAAACTAACAAACAAACAGTCAAACCGTTGACGAATCTAGTCCAAAGTTATGCCCATATTTACGGTTTAGGTGTTCAATTCAGATACATTTCGATATAATTCGATCATATACTAAAATAATCCCTTCTAGCTTGTTATACTTTTGAAATGTCGCTGTCACATGCACATAGACACACTGACAAAGATAATTACCGTAGACGTATTTCGTTCAAATTTGATAGAAATCTAGTTATCCGGTGTAGAAACGGCATACCAAATATCAATGAGCGTTTTTGAGTTAACGCGCTCTCAGACAGACATATTCCTTTCTTCTTTTTTATCTTTTGACTCGGGAAGGTTTAAAATGCGGAGATCGATTCAAAACCTGAAGGTCGATTTGTCTTGAAGATTACAATACTTTCTCTTTGCAAACTTGTCTGAGAAAAGAAAGATATTATTTTGTTTTTAAAATATTCTTTGTTTTGAAGGAATTATTTTTCTTTAGTTCACAACCTCCGAATCATATGGAATATTTATTTGCGAGAAACAGCTAGGCTGTAATTAATTTGATTTAAAATGCTATATCACGAATCTCCCAACATAAAACCTTATCAATTTTTCTGCATTTCTTACACCTAATCTTGAACATTTCCGCTGCCATACAGCATATTTATTAAACTTTTAACAATATATTTAAAAACTACATCCTTCTCCACATATTTCCTCATAATAAATTTCGAACATTCTTCTCCAAGATGAAAGCAAAGACGTTCCACCCTATGGAGAACACTCGATCATTTTTCAAACGAATATTCCCTCTTTATTGGCAAAATGATTAAACCCACCCCTGCCCCTAAAGCATGATTGTTTTTAGCGTAAATGTTCCCGTCGAACATCTTCCCGGGATTTTACAACCATTTTTGTTTTTTAATCGTTTCTCTCTCACAGAAATCGCATTATTTCTCTCTCTTTCATAATGATAGCCATTAATGTTCGCTGGAATACATTTATGCATTTCATTTTGGCACAGCTTTCTGTGCGGGAGAGCCAAGTGAGAAGAATTCACGTTCAGTGATGATAATTCGGCTCAAAAGTGGTAGGAGGAATGAATGTGATGTACGCAGCTGTCGAAATGAATTCTTAATGTGAACGATGTATTCAGAAACAGTGAGGATTGTTAATGTAAGCGTAAAGTGCGAGTAAATTGAATTTTGAATCAAGAAGCTTAAAGGCGTGGAATCACAAAAGGTGAGCTCAAAGGAGTCTCGCAGACAGACAAATAATTAGAACAAATTAATTATTGAAAGATATATATTATTGATGCCGAAGTAAAATATCAAAATTTTGTAAATATAACAGATGTTTCGAAGTTAATTATCTGAAATTCTAAAACCCAATGGTAGTGAGCTGAAATTACTGGAAAATGAAAGTGTTAAAACCTGATGTGGAAAGTTCGAAATTAAAAGTTAAAAGCTTCAGAATGGTTGCATCGAACTAACAATTTGGCAATTTTCTTTAACCCACCTTCAGCGTACGAACCGGATTTTTTCGTTTGAGTCGGTCTTTTCATAGGCGGTTGGTACGTGTTTTTCACTTCGTGCTGTCTTTTCCCAAAGTACGGGTGACGGACATTTAAGTTGCTGTTTTGTATTGAAATTTGGATTTCCCGCCTTTTCTCATTTGTTCATCGATCTTCCTGAGATAATGTTCTACTGTTTGTGATAAACTTTACTGTGACAGGGCTCGCATGAAATAGGGAGAAACTGGTGGATACTGGTTGATTCCTGCGGTACTCCCTGGTAGAATAGGGTAAGAGAAATCCTCTTCTCGGCAATTTTCGAACATCTAGTATAAAATATTGTTGCAAAGATGTAATGTCGCTTTCCTGCCTCGCTAGTCTTATAGTTGGGGAGGGAGTTTTGCAGGGGTTAGTATGAAGTGACGGGCATCGGTCATTACGAGACCCCTGACCTTGGCTACCATTTTGGCGACTTGGAGACAAATAGAAGATTCCAGAAAATGCAACCCTTTTCTCGATATCTCTATTAGGAAAGAAAATATACGAGAACCCTCCATGTGACGTCACGGCCTGTCGGAGAGAGTATATAAAGACGCGTTTGGATAAGAGGGAATAGTGTTGATCCACTGGAACGACTTTAGAGTTTCGTCTGCAGTGCGAGCCAGGAAGCTGGTGAGTTGCGCGCTATTGAAAGTGCTGTTATTGTTACTAGTTATTTGCTGACTGTTTGTGTTGCTGAATATCAAAGTGCTGAACTGTTATTACCTGATAATTGTTGTCTGTTTATGTTGCTAATCTGTGCAAGAACTATTGTTTCCTGTACCTGTACTACGTGTTTTCCTGCATATTTGTGAATAAACCATCATTTTCCATTATCCTGCGTGTTGGACTGTTTACACCATACGCCCACAGAAAGATTTTCGTAACAATACGGTGATGGTTTTGAAAATATCTGCCATAAGGCCAACGTAATCTTTGGGAAATATCGTTGCGAATAATGATCCGCTTGGAAGGTTAAAGTCGCATGAAATAAAAACGTCTAATTGGTTTGGAAATGGTCTCAATTTTCAGGTCAATTTTGTTATATTCACAAAATTTATGTTCTTCTCGTTACATCTTTGGCATGAAAATAGAAAATAGGAATTCGTTCCCTTAGGAGAAATATTCAATTAGTGACTAATTATTATTTAGGAATTTATTTATCCATAAAGAAAAAAAACAGGCTTGAAGAAGGAGAAACTTAGTATCCGATTTTATATCCAATATAATACATAGTATAATATAATATCCGATTCTCCAATAAATTTCTCTGAAAGTTGCCTTGAAAACTTCCACCCACATATAATGAATCTTTTCCACTAGACTAAATAAATTCTTCCCGGGACAACATTATTAACAAATCCCTATAAATCAAACCACTGTTGGATCTTTAAACTCGCAAGCTACCCATCGCGCGTCTAATAATTAACCCAGCACCGATTAATGATTAATGTATTGAATTACGTGCCGCTGAACTACGTAACCTTCTCCAGTAATTACAAGAGCTGATTATTCGCTATGAGAGAAATGATGCTTAAACTAATGCATTAAAAGCTTAACATCTCATCTAGGTTGACCTTGTAAAGGTTTAATTGCAGGAAATCCATGAATATTCTATTTCGACTGATATAAACGCACAGCTTGAAGGAACTCGACAAAAGCTCAAAGCATTTCTGGTTCTTTGATTTCATTGAAATCGTTTGCAATTTTTAAAATTTAAAAAAATGACGTACGTAATTTGATTTGTATTATAAGATTATTTATTTGAATAAGAGATCCATACTGTTCGTTTCAGAACCCCGCGCCTGTCACTTTCGGACGATTTTACTTCGCAGAGGGGTGATACGAATGAGTAGGAAGAGATGTTTTACGGAGCTCTTTGTTAGGCGTGTTTTCTCTCAATCCTATTTTTCTGAAATCAAAGCCGACTGGTGAATGCGCAAAAGCGCGGGAGATTTCGGCATCTGAAAACAAACAGTAGGGTAAGGTTGCTCAAGTCGTACCACACCCTAAAATTCGTACCTATGCCATTTTCATTTTGTTTTTCTCTAATCAACAACACTGATGCCATGACTACTAGCATCAACGATGTTAATTCCATTATTTAGAAAGGAGCTTCGATGCGCTAGAACCCAACCTCGAAGAAAAATAAGTGTTAGATAGTTTTCTTATAGTTGTGCATATTTTGTAAGACGTAGAGCAATAATATTAATAATAACATATTATTATTTCTTAGGGTATCATTATGTGCCGGTTGAATAGTTGCTTTTATGCAGTAATGACGCACTGGTTCAATTCGTTTTTATGATGCTTACTTAAAATCTTAGACTTGCCGTTGCTTAAGTCGTACCGCAAACGAGGCTTAAATCGTGTCATTTACGCCTTAAGAATGTCTTACACAACTGAAGAAACATTTCATTTATAGAAAGAGAAAACTCTTATTTTTAATATGTAATGTGAAATGTGCTTTTTCCGTAGACGTGGCAAAACGCACCAATAATGCTTAGAGACAAGACGATATGGGCAAGGAGTTATGAAGATTACCTAATGGTGATATAGTTTTCAACGAAAGTATAATATTCCTAAACCGGAACTGCGACGTTAAATCTAGAACTAAATAAACATTATGAATTTGGAAAACCGAAAGGGTTGCCTGAAGATTAACGCAAGACCAAATAGTTTACTCAAAGAATAGTAATACAATGTGTTTTCACTTCATTTCCCTCCATGGTACGACTTAGGACATAGGTGGTACGACTTAAGACACCGGTTTCTTTAGTCGTACCGATGTTATTACTTTAAGATTTGCTTAAACTTACTTTAAGATTTGATTTAAATAAACATTATGAATTTGGAAAACCGAAAGGTTTCATTGAGGATTAACGCAAGACCAAATAGTTTACTCAAAGAATAGTTAATACAATGTGTTTTTACTTCATTCCCTTCCATGGTACGACTTAGGACATAGGTGGTACGACTTAAGACACCGGTTTCTTTAGTCGGTAGTACCGATGTTATTACTTTAAGATTTACTTATTTTATTTTACATAGTATGCGTATTTTGAACTTTCTTGAAATAAATACCTGCAATATTCAAAGAAGTTGTGACTAATACAAATTTTAATCCTTCATTTAGTAAAACCTGCAATTTGTAGACTATTTTACCTAGGCGGTACGACTTAAGCAACCTTACCCTATTTATATTCTCGTACACAAAGAGAAAGTATTGTAATCCTCAAAAATGTCATCCTCCAAACTTTGATGAATGACCACATTTTATATCTCCTCGAGTTCGAAAAAGCCCTTTTTAGAATTATTCCTGTCTGTGGACATGGTATCTCGAAAATGGAGTGAATTTTGTGTTCGGCCTTCTGACCAAAATTTTAGATTTATATTAAATGTTGGATTAAATCAGTTAAAGGTAAGTTTGTTTATTTGTCCTTTCGTTTGCATGTGAGTACGATAATTTAAAAACGCAGAATGCTAAAAAAAAAAAAAATGAATTTCAGAATGTGGATCTTCCACCATAAGTGGATACCTGTGCCAAATTTTAAACTAAATATATCTAAAGGTAAACGGTCTGTCTGTCTGTTTATAAGTGAAAACAAAACAAGCTGTATATAGCAACTTTTCTATGTGGTCTTAACATGAAATCCGTAGATCTCTATGAAATGCGGGATTCAATCTGTCGAAGAAAAAAGTTCGAAATGCCTATACAGTCCTCTTCGAATGTCATATTGGGTAAGTAAGCAAGCAAATAGCGAGAACCACGGATTCCCGCTGGATCAGTTCAGCTTGAACAGATGTTGGCCTTAAGGAGCTGTGGGACCTTTAACAACGAGAAAGCAACCTAAAAGTAGTCAAAGTGTGACTGTTTATAATGCAACAAATACTTAAAGGGTTTTACAGACTTTTTACCACTATTTCATAAGACAGGTTCCTTCCTAAAGACGAATTTTAAAATCAGTCCAATATTTTTAAACATTGCAAATGTATATATTAATTAAATCGATTCAGTAAAAGTTGTCAAACATGGATTTCGCTTGCGAGCAAGATATTTTGTAAAACATTAAGCAACTCCTGCAAACAGATATCATGAAAATTCCCTCCCAAATAATACAGCTTGAAAGGCTTGCAATATGATAAATATCCAGATGTACAAAATGATATGATCAATATCCAGGAAATATGAAATGTTTTTCTTAAAAATTATAAATAAGATACCAAGCACTGAAAGCAAACTATAACACATAATGTTTTGATTTTGCTCGATTTTCTTCACTGTATATGTATAAACTTACCTGACAAATTTCAGAATGATACGATGAACAATATTCGCACATGCTCTGAAAATGTAGTTTTGAGATAAAAGCATTTAGTGTGAAAAAAATCACTTACCAAAACTTTACGTGAATGGGGATGGTTTTTGACTAGATCTAAAATATTTAAAGTACACGAATAATGTAATACCTTAAAGTGTTCAGAATAATTTAAACTTTCAAATAAAATCATGAAAAATCTTTAAAAACTGGAAACTTTGAACCCCTTAACCTTTTATTTGACAAAACATTTTTTTTAAAAACACGTGTACTTTAATTGCCGATTTTCTATATATTTTTCCACCAGTTGCAGCATCCAAATTTTTTTCGGGACTGCTCTTTTCATCTGTGCGGCTTCTCTGTCTTTTTGAAAGATTCGTTTTATTTACTCCATTTTTGTAATGGCTGCGGTGCTGGAAACCCGCCATGTGCAAGGGAGTCGTCTCGCGAATCCGTGGAAGGCTGGATTACGGATCTTTTGACAGGTCATTACGGATGTCTGACATGGAGATACAGTAATCAGAAAGAGGGAAAAAGCAGAAAATCGAAGGGTAAGCTCAAAAACAGACTGATAATTCGGTAATGGGTATGCTAATAGCAACGTATGTGATGGCGGTTTTTAGAATATGTGTCTGGAGATAATGGAAGTTTCAGATGACGGCTTTTAAATTGGTCGTATTCAAAAGCGGCAGTTTACATAACGCGTGACTTGTTTATTCAGATAACAAGGCGGGAAATTTCTCGAATCTAGTTGTCTGTCCTATTAATGTAAGTAAGTTTTGCAGTCATTCCGCTTAAAATTCCTTAAACATGAAAATACTAAATGCGAAAAAAGCATGGCCCGAAGCCATATTTTTCCCTTTTTAACAGGTAACAATCCATTATGATGTATGCGTTGCAGTGGTGGACATTTTAGTTGTTTTTGAAGATGAAAACCCATCTGGTAAAAATAAGTATATATCTAAAAGTATATCAAAAAGTTTATAAAAGCGTGTCCAGGCCAACTGAAAAAAGGGAAACGAACCAATTATTTTCGGAATTGTTTTTAACGGGTTTGTAATGATGTTCGTTTCCATAATGATTCCCTTTTCAAGGGAAACTAGGGACACTTGTCCCTAGGTTTAATTTTTCTTATATTTCTCGCATATTTTGACTGTTAGTATCATAAATGGATTTGTTTTCAAGAACGAGAAATGTACGTATGCTAAATTGACATCTGATTTAATCATAAAATAAATATATTCCATGAAATCACCTAGGGTCAAATATCCCTAACCTTAGGAACACTTGACCCTAGGGGTAGAGATACTTGACCCTAGATGCAAAAATTAATTAAATTCTTTTGCTAATTTGTATGTACACAAAATTCAAAAATTAGGTTGAAACAATTGAATTGAAAGCGTCTTAATTATCAAAAAATATTAATGAAACTAATATTAAAAATTAAATAATATTCCAACTATAAAAAGCAATTGTTATTGATAAAAATATAGTTTTAAATTAAATTAGTCTAGTTATTAGATTAAGTTAGTTTAAAATTAAAATACTGAATTAATTCAATGATAAAAATTACAGCAATTGAAATGTTGTACAAAATAAGAAATTGGAAAAACTTAATAGCTTACTTAATTCGTTTCTTCTAGTATTTTGGTGAAAACAAAAGCAAAAGAAAAAATATATTCTGCAAGAAAATTCAAACCAACAAAGAAACGAACTCCACCAAAATGTCTAAATGTTAAATAAGACCAAACGATGACAAACAATTCGATCAGAAGATTTTTATTTAAATAATGAATCTATAAAAATCGTATTTTGGCCAGCGAGGAAAAAATTAAATAAATGCGAATTCCTTTAAAAATTCTTACTAAAATATTTATTTGTATTATTTGAAATTATCACATTAAAAAGAAATTTAAATAATTATTCTCTTTTAAATCTCAACTATCAAAAACATTAGCCGATAAACAAGGCGAAGGGTTGCCATACAGCTAGATTATTTGAGTTGACAATATTAACGACAAACTCTACCGCACCAGAAAATTGATCCCAGCCACACAACGTACTTCGGTCGGCTACGACATCGAAGCTTTTTGGTAGGGTCAAGAATCCCTAACTTGACTTTTTCTAAATAATTTACATATTAAACCACTTAGAATTAAGATATTGTGCATCATAGTATATCAAATTATAGCTTGAAGTATGCTTAACACTTGTAAATATTTTAATTCATCACATCTTCAAGAGTAAACTTTAAATCCACAGAGGAATGTGAAAGAGAAATTTTTTTGGGCCAACAAAGCACGCCTTTATAATGGCTTTCGAGATTGGATTGAAAATCCCTCCAAATAGACCATATTACCTAAGGTCAAATAGGAATGATGCGCGCAAATTACCAGTTATCTCCGAATCTGAGAAAATCAAGTAGGGTCAAATATCCCCATTTTCTCCTATTATTTTTCCAAATATTTATGCATTTTCTTTGACTCACTGGAACGTAAATAAGTAAAACACCTGCTCCTGATTTAGTCTACAGGTAGTAAATCTTATTGGAAGACGTAGAAGGCTAATCCCTAACTAGAAAAATGCTTGTTAGCATATGCATAAAAAGTTAAATCATTTCAATTGCAAAGTCATTTTTTCTGCCTCTCGCTCTCAAAGTAAAGAATAATGAAATTTACTAAATAATATTTAGAGTAAACACATTGCATTGCTTCGGATATATCTAAAAGCAATATGCTTCTGCTGGAAACATAAAGCTGCCAAATATTTTGTAAACTTTTTTTTCACCCATCAAGATTAAACGTTTCGTTTGTTTTTCCTGAAAAAATGTTATGGTCACATATTTTAATCTTGGTACGAAAAGCATTTTTAGCCCGTTATCTCTCCATGGTCTTTTAATAGCTATAAAATGAGATATTAATTACGAAGAATCCCTTTTTTCATGATCTTGTAATTTATACGATACCACATTGAATAGTACAGGCCTTGTACCAAAATGACTCTACAGAAAACCTTTGAACGTGCTCCCTCCACAATTAGGGAGTTAAGTTGGAAACGGGGCGTTGATTTTCGATTTCTCGGTCCGGTTCTAACGGATTGTCTTTCAATCCAAGAATCAATCAGTACATCACAGGACATGGATGTTCCCCATAGATCTTGGCAATGCTCTTCCATCAATCAGCTTGTACAACAGCGCAAGGTTGTTACAGATCACTACATTACTCGTTGGTCTTTAACAAGTACAATTAGCATCACCAAGTCTATTGAATTGATGAGAAATGTTACAATTAAACAAACATTTGGAACAAGAATAGATGCCATTGTGAAAATACACAGACGTAATTTCATTGTAGATCAGAAGATATCACTGTCTTCACTTTAGATTCATTCCTTAATTATTAGATGCTACCGATTAAAAACTCATCAAAATAACGGGGTGAATTTAAAACGCATATAGAAAGTTGGATCCTAGAAATCCGGAGAGTGAGAAATGTTGTTATATATATATATTTAAATTAATGTTAGTCAATCGGAAGGCGAGGATAGATTTCGTTCGTCCGGAGATATAACAACACTCCCCTCCGCCATTTCTCTCCTCTTATTTCATAACACATGGAACTATGAGGGCGAAAGGGAGTGGAAGAGAACGAAACTGATGAGTCTTTCTTTTTGCATTAGAAAAGTTAATTATTATAATCAGAAAAAGACAATATATTGTTGATGCAAATCTTTAGAAGTTCATTAATGAATATGCTTTAAGCAGTATTAAAATCTTTAAAACAATTTCTGTCAGCAGTAATGCATGTGGGTGCATAAAAGGTGTTAAAACACGCAAAACATTTAATTTTCTTGAAAATACTTTGAATGTAAACTAACTAATTATATTAATACAATTGATAAATTGAGACCTAACATCCGTTAACATCCATTTTTAATTTAACCTCTGTCTTTAAAAACAAGTTTCATCTACAAATCTTAATCTACAACTTTTGCTTTATTCAATATTTACATCATAGATAAGAGATAAAACCGCTATAAATATCAAACAACAATAATAAAAACTAATGTTTAGAATAAAAACTAATGTTTAGAATAGAAAAAATTACCACGAGGGCGCGGAATTCCCGCTTGACGCAGCCACATGGCCATAATGTAAACAAATAAAATGTCATTGCCAGATTCCAAAATTTAAAAGGTGATTTATGGTTCATTATTTGTGTTACCAGTGCAATTCCTGCTAGCAACAATAAAATCTATTGCTGTAGGAGGAAAAACTAAAACATCTATTTTAATGGTGGCAGGTCTCAGGAGGATAAGGAATCAACTTAAAGTTACATGACTCTATGTCCATCAGTGACATGGCATGACATGGCGCGGTTTAGGAACATGAATTAGAGGAAGGTTAAATCCTTTGGCAACATTATTCGAAAACTGGTTGAAGGATGAGTGTATCGGCAACGAATCGCCCCTAGCTGTTGTTGTGGTGAGTAGTCAAAGTTGTCCTCTAAGTAAGACACAAATGTGGGTCAGTTCGCCCTGGAAATCCTCCAAAAAGGCAACCACCCAATATACATTGGAGCTATGTCAGACTTTTACCTCAAGTGCTACATTGGTGCTCTAGGTTCATTTTGATCACACTTTCACTTTACCATGACTCCTCGGCTCATGGACTTACCAGATATGCTAAATCAATTGAGATTTGAATCGCCATAAGGCTTTGTAAAAAATTCCATGCATTTTTCTCATTTAGGAGCACACATGTGAACGATTTCAGAAAGAAAATGCTAATCTACGACCGTAAATAAATTTTTCTTAAAAAATATGATGCGAATTGTCAAACCTTCTTTATACCGTATTGCATTAATCATGACTTTGGATCCGAATTCAGGACAAAATCCACAACATACTTACACTAGGGACGTTTCGTCAGATCTAAGGAAAATCCGTTAAATTCTCTTAGAGATATTTCTTTGAAGAAAAGTTATCCCAGAGGAATCTTCAAGAAAAGCATTGTAGAAATAAATAAAATAAAAACATGGTCTTCGGTACCGGATAAAAAAAATTGGGTAAAAAAGAATACGGAAATAAAAGGCCTGATCAGTGGCGGGGACACGCGCCGGAGAACAATCGACTTATCACCCACCCCTTTCTCTACCCTTTTCTTTTTCTTTACTTTTCTTTTTCTCATTTCTACCTCTTTCCGTCCGTGTCCCTATCAAAGAAAGGTCGCTTCTCGAAATCGAATTCTCATCCATTTACAGCATCTCAGAGGTTAAGGACAGCCAACCTTCTCCGCCTCTGAGCATGCGCTGAGTTACCTGGAGCTATAGTAGAGAGTGAGTTTTATTTGTCAGGTAGGATATATGTCGCTGGTAATTCATTTATGTCACTAGGATCTTGTGGCGTATAAATTGGAGGGAGATTTTTTCCCGTTGTTGTTGCTGTTAGTTTTTGTGTAAAGGACCTTGATTAATTAATCTGGGTGAAAGAGAAATGGTTTGTGAAGCCTGACAGATAAAAGAAGAATCTAATTGATTTTTCTTGACAGGTAAGTATTAATAGAAGATCCCAATACAGAGTTTTTTACTTTCAACTCAGAGAAAATAATGGAGGAAACTGGAAAGGTAGTCAATTCAGCGACGTCAGCATTTCCCAATAATGAAACGAAAAATAATGACTTTGGAATTATTTTGAAAAGGAAAAAGACACTTCTATTTTTCACTTTTTTGAACACGAAGTGCACGAAGAGAAACAAACGCATTTGCCAAAAGAAAGTTGAACCCGTGATTTTGATGAATCTCCCGAGTCCAAATTTAGTTTAGGTATATTAACGTCCCATTTTGAAGCAACACGAGGGGGTATTTGGAGGCGGACCTCGCCATTTTAAATAGGGGTCGGATGACGAGGACGACACCTCAATTGGCACTCCCTATCCAAACTTCCGCACCACACTAATGGAAGGACGTTTGACCCCCTGCATATGATTAAAAGTGCAACAGGTCTAGATACACGGCGGTTTCTCTGTGGAATCAGGTTTCGAACTTGGAACCCTCTGGCCCCGAATCCGAGACATTACCACTAGGCTACCGCTGCTCATCTCCTGAATCCAAAAAAATAATTTTTCAGATTATGTTTGTCTGAGAACACGATAGTTAAAAAAAAGAGAGAACACGGTAACTAAAATTTGGTCTGTGGTCTTTACACTAAAATGATAGCTTTGTATCAAATTCTCGAAGAATCGTCAATATTTCTCCTTTCTTCACAAATACATGCAGGTAATTAAGTATCCACATAAAATTCACAACTCAATTCAGTTGTAATCGAGCTGTTTTTATTTGAAAACCAGTTAACAATTTAAACCCACTCGAAAATACTTGATGTCAACGCATATTGATGCTATATTTTAAAGAAATAAAAGAACATAACGTAAGGTTTGATTCTGAATAGTTTGTGGAATTAAAATGTTTGACGAATTTCTACCTGAGCGTATTGATTATTGGTATGTTTATAAAAAGATTTCACAATCGTAAAAATGCTTCACCGAATCGATTATGCAAACGCGGTTGCGATTATTGAACACAAAGTAATCGATTAATAAGCAGGGAGATAAAATACGGAGTGGATTCTGCTTATTCCATGCAAATTTCAAAAAACTTATCACGCACATAGATAGCTATGAAATTTCAAAAACAGCCTGTGGAGTCAATTAATGCTCACGCGATACTCGTGAAATGCGCCGGCTCTGTTTAGTTTGGGAGTCTACTGCGCCTTTAGCAAGGAAGAAAAGTAAATGGCATTGAAGCACAACATAAAAGAACAACGTAGCTTAGATATTAGATGGCATACGCAGTTATGTTTGACTGTGTCGTCACGGAATTGATATTATTCAATAAAGAAGAAACAAATGAAGTGAAAAAAATCATTAGAATTTTGTGATTAGTTGATTTTACCTCCACGTTGTATTTTCACAATTATTTTTTTTATTATTGACTAAAGTAATTGATTAAAAAATTAATCAAATGAAATACAAACTTAAATATTCTTTGAGGAAAATTCTAATCTTCTCCGCTAATGGGTCTGAAATTTGGTACAGATATACAATTTTGGTGTAAAGACCCCATACCAAATTTCAGTTCTGTACTTCGTTGCAGCTTTGAGTTGTTCGGTTCATATATACAAAGATAGACAAACGTACAAACAGAAGTTGACCCTATGAGCGACACATATCAGACAGAAAGAAGTTAAGTCTGTATTCTATACTAGGGGGTCATACTCCCGCTCGCTTATACTCGCCAACCTCCAGGAACTCTGCTCGCTTCGCTTTTTATAAAGAGGACACTGTGCATCCTAGCAAAAAGACATTTATGGTTGAACTTAATAAACTTGCTTCTGATACTTTAACTTAAATCAGCAGAGAATAAATTTGTTAGCCTTAAGGGGATACAGTGCGGTTTCATCGCCAACCTCGCTATAATCGCCAGCCGTTAAGAAGCTCTCCGGAAAAGGTTGGAAAATTCAAGATTACCAGGTATGGCGAATAATCGCCCAAAAGAAATTACATTTTGGAGACCGCACCGTATTTTTAAATCTGATCGTTTGTTTACGTTTGGAAAGTGAAATCATTTGATCCAACAATTTCTATGGACGAGTTTTCTGTTTTGTTTATTTTGGATTCGCAGACCGTTTTCCAGTAACCCTCCGATTTAAGCAACATCCAAATCCTTTCGGATGCTGCCATCAAGCGCCAAGTTCGAACCAGTTCTTTCTTTAGTACACAGAGCGTTGAAATATGTGTTCTTTGAGTTCGTTTAATTCTTTTTATTTAAACAGGCTATAAAAGCGGCTAAATTCCAAATAGAGCTATTGCAATTAGCTGAATCGTTTGGTTAAAAATTTAACATCCAAGCAAATCTTAAAAGTCGTCAATAAAGAGCGATGATGAACAATTATTGCAGCCTTTTCACAAAATGAGGCTCTTATTTTAACTAAACTTTGAGAGCTACAGCAATAGAAACATCAAATTTAGTTTTTTCAAAGTATCTTTGAGTCGTAACATTAAAAAACTGCACTTCAAACATTAATTAACATCTTCACACTGAGTGTTGAAGTTCTGAAGATTTTTATTGACGAAGCATTACACAGGAAGTCGGTCGGAATAGTGGAAGTTCTACATCACCCCAAATGAACAAAACAGAAAATTTGTCCATACATGTAGCCATATCCTATAGCTAAATAATCCGTTATTTTGGAGACGCACTAGAGAAATATTTTTATAGATTCTGATCTGACAGGCCCCTGTCACGATAACTAATGTAAGGATTCTATTCATCCATTTTTGTCTTTTATCCTTTTTCCTATAAAGCAACTCGAAGTACTTTCTGTAGTGACTTGCACATTTAAATCGTGAGCTTACATTCCATGGACTTTATTGTCAAAGAATTTTTTCTTTACTGCCAAATGGATTTCATTTGTGGACAGTTTCTAATCATAATCAGGAAATAATTTGAATGCCCTCCTGATAAAAGTGCAACTGAATAAATTAAAAATGTTTTATTATTCGCGAAAACAGACTGTTGTATATTTTAAAACTAAAACCCTTCATTGGAATGTAAAAAGTCAATTGATATGCCTTGAAAAGAATGCGACAAAATTCTTTTTCTTCCATTGTTTTCCATTTATTTCTGACATAGACGTCATAATCCTATTTCTGGCTAGACTGAAAACAAATTCAATTTCTCTTTCAAATTCCAGCAAAAGTAAAAATAGAGTATTATTTGAAAACCAAAGCAAAAAACAAAATTCTATGTACTTCGAAGATTAAACTTTTCTATTTGTTCCCCTGTTTAGATCTCCCCTTTTTTCAGTTTTGTTTTTTAAAGTACATTTTTTTCAATGTTAATGCCTAATTTTCTGTATTGATTTAAGTGATGTATTTATATAAACTAAGATTAAACTAACGATCCAGAAAATCCAGACGGATTTGTTTTTTAGCAATCTGCTATATTAATATTCATGCATTTTTTTTTCTTCATGCGCTAAAATGATTCCACTAAAGCCTTTGTCTTGAAAGAAAATTATTTTCTGTGAGCACTGTTAACTTTGTAAATAGTTTTACAGCTGTTATTAATAAATTTCATTTATTTAATTATGCGTGAAGTTTTCCACGTTTTGATTATCAATAGATTCTCCGGTAAAAATAAACTCTCTGATAAAAAAATAAACACTTCTGATACAATCAATAAAGAATAATTTTATGGCTATTCCATCGAAAATTCTAATTTCACCAGCATTCCATTTAATGATGAGTTTAAAGAGCTGTTTTAATTTTTTGTCCATATTTCGCATTAAAATATTCTGTGACTTTTTTGAAGAGTAATTCTCTTTTTCTATTCCAATAATTTCAAAAACTATTCCCTGGAAAACCTTACACTAACTTAATTTTCGTCTTCCAGCCATGTATATCCACTTAAATTATTGACTTCGTCATTGAATTCTAAGTTGGGCTTAAGGATTTATTAAATAGCTAGAGAGATTTTTCATTTATTTGAATAAAAAATTGATTACTCCTTGCAATCTGTTTATACCCATGCTGATGCTCAAGAATGGTCAATATATCGATTTTAGTTAAATTACATTGCTGAAAATGAATTATTTTCTTGTTTTAACTATGCTTAATTAATTGTTTTAAACAAATATGTTAATTTGTAATTGACCGTCTGTTCCGAAATTAATTACCTTAAAATTTTATTTCGAGTTTACGATTACTGAACTGCATAAAAGCGCTATACTTATACCAAAAAATTCTATATTTATCAAAACGAAAAGATTTTAAAACAATTTCAGTCATGAGCATCTAACATAAGTTTTCATATTTTAGAATTCTATTTGTAAAAAAATGCATTCATTTCGTTAATTCTTTTATTAAAATTCTAAGCAAAACTTTTTGTTTTTGTTTTGACTCCCATAAATCTCTCAATTATCTACGAGCCGAATGTCCAAACACGCTTAGAATTATTGATTGCAATGCAATCGATTAATCCAGCTGAAAGATAAAATGTCTACCCAGCTGATTTTTCGCATAGTAAAATTCAAAAGCTTATCACGCAAGCAGAGGGGTTGAAAAAGCTGTACTGTAGAACGAGGAGAGATAAACATATTTTATCAAAAAATAAATAAATGAATAAAAATAAAATATAATGGGGAAAACATGTATATCATTTTCGACTCGGATACTTTTTCTTCCATACGGTATTTTAAGCACAACCATTCGGCCTCTCGCTCAGAAAAACTTCAAACAGACAGCATAAACGCTATCTAAACTTAAACAAATTGCACTGCAAGATATTTTACGTTGCCAGATACAAAAGACAATTTAAAACTGTTCATTAAAAATGGCTCGTTTCTTTCTGAGTCTCTAAATACTTTATGCGGCGATCAAACAATGTAAAGAAAAGATTTTTATGACGTGGCTTGTATTCCGTTTGACAGCGAAGTTTAATAATATTTAAACTGCATTCAGCCCCCCTAGAGTGAGATTATTTCGCTCCGTGCTGTATTAAAACGACGATAATTAAAATTAACAGTTGTTGCGCGGTCAGACAGTATATAAAGTAAAAATTCATGCTACGTGAGAAATGCCCATGTTTAATTCTATTATGTGACAAACGGGGTGTAGGGAAGACATGCTGAAGAATGTCTGTTGCAGTTTTGGCATGGTTGTATGCGTAGACCGTGTCATAAGAACCTCGTGTTATAATAGGATTAAATGTATATTGTTAGATTGCAGTCGTAAGCTTGGTGCAATGTATTGAAGACTCAATCCCTTTTCTTTCGTGGGTCGCGGTTGCCTAGTGGTAAGGTTTCGGCTTCTGGGTATGATTGTTCCAGGTTTGAAAACCGATTCCGCTGAAGATCCGCCATCTTGTATGTGAGTCTTATGGAAACTATTGTAGGTCAAACGTCCTCCCGCTGGTGTGGCAACCCACCCCGACCCAGCCTACCCTACAGGGTTTAAGGCATTAAAGAGCCGGAGGGGAAGAGAACTGACCACCAGCAGCAGGAGGACGCCAGCCCCACTCGCATTTATTAAAAGTTTTTCCTCATATATACATACTGCACTCCGCAACACGGGTGGAAATTAGATACATATTAACATATATAGAAGTTTCACATTACAAGGGCTCAACCGCCCTAGGAGACAATGCAAATAACAGCATATGGATTGAAAGTTATTTACTGATAAAAATTTACCATGGCCGGGGAGAAACAAACAATACATTCCCAATTTTAATTATCAATGGCATTCCACCCATAAGTTACAATGTGTGAGATGCAGCGCAATTACAAAAAAAAAGTCAACCCGAAACCACACTCAAAACAGACACAGACAAATTAAAACGAACGCACAAACAAACTCTACACACAAAAGGAATTATTAAAACCATTGTAAAAATCCCAATAGCTCAAATTTAATTTCAAATGTTTAAAATCTCAGAATGACAAGGCCATGAAATCGAACAAGGCCAAACAAACTCTCCCCAAAATGACCAAATCAAAGCATACTATTAAAATGAAAATAATTAAAATCAATCCCGCTGGTGTGGTGCAGAAGTTTGAAGAGGAGGTCCATCTCAGGTGTCGTCCTCGTCATTTTCCCGAGGTTAAAAATTACGAGGTCCGTCCCCAAATAGCCCTCGTGTTGTTTCAAAACTGGACCTTAATACATAAACTAAACACTTTTCTTTTGTTCTGAATGTTCTAACTCTTCCCTACATAAGTGAAATATTCCTGGCAATATGTCAACGGGGGGTTTAGAAAAAGTGTGCGTAATCATTTGAATAAATTTTTAAATATGATATCATAAAAAGTCGTAAACATAGCAAAAAAGTTAAAAAATATTTTTTTCCTTAAATATTTAGGAAAATTTGATATTGAACTTTATAACAGCTGTTTTGTGCATTATGGTTTGCTGACACATTTAAACATCGGAAAGATAGCATTTTATTATGAATTGTTATGATGAGCATTTTTAAAACAAAATTACGTTTAAAAGGATATTATCCAAATCCAGATACAATACAGAATACAAATTCAGGAAAATGTTCACTTTTTTCAGTTCCTTTCTAAGAGAACATTTGTTTTTAACCCAGCGCTTCATTGGTTATGATACATCCAACGCATTTTTCTTTGTCTTCGCATGAAATATTTTGCTTCATTAATTCTATATTTGACTTGCAAAAGCAATGTTGCATGTAAAGTCAATTAATTATTAATGAGGAAAAGAAATTTCCAGAAGTAAATTTCAGATTATGAGCCAACATGCTTTTTTTGGAGGGGGTACTTAATTTTGGCATGAAGTTGACTATTGTAGTGCGCACATACATATGATTATTTTAAGAGAAATTCATGAATGAATGGTGACAATCGGATTGCAATTTGTCTTTGGAACTCATCTATCAATCAATATGACAATTAATTTAAAAAGTCCTTTTTCTCAAAAAATCCTCTGGTTTTGGGAAATCCTTTATCCAAATTGTCTGTTTTCTTCTTGAAAAGTATATCTGCATATGTACATATTTTATTGAGGGACTCTTCCAAAAGTAACAGTTTCCATGTTGTGTTTTATGATGTGCTATTTTCTATTAATTATACTATTGTTACCTGACATTTCTTTTTTTAAATACACTGGGCAGTAAAATGCGAAATTAAATTAATTATAAATGAAAGAGGGTTTCCTTTCTCCCTCAAGTATTCTCTTGACCATCACTCTTAATAAAAAAAATTATCTCTCTAAATATGGAAATCTTTTTTCCAATTCTCTATCTCTTCTTGAAAAATATATCTTCATATGACTATAAACATTTAGTTGAGGGACTTTTCCAAAAGATAATAGTTTTCATGTTTTGTTTTATGGTGTGCTATTTTCTATTAATTGTACTACTCTCACCTTTCATTCTTTTTTTAAATACATTGGACATTAAAATGGTTTCCACTCGCCCTCAAGTATTCCATTGACTACCACTCTTAATAAATATTTATCTTTCTGAATATGCAAAACATTGATCAAACTGTAATAAAGTATTCCATCTTGTATGATAAAACCCATTTATTGCAGCGTGCATAATCGTATTCATGCATAATCTTTTAAAACGCAGTTTCTTTCTCTTAAAGGAATAATATCCTACTGTTGCCACAATCCAGCTACTAATAACACTGCTCAAAATAATCAAAAACAAAATTTTGCACTTATCATGTAAAGGGAAAAATAGCTATAACAAAATAATCGTTTTCAGCAAAATGGTCGTAATTACTCAATGATAAAATGTTCGATTACTCCAATTTATGCTTGGAAACATATCAGCTGCCCGGGCATTTTTTGCAGTTGCCAACAGTCATCTACCCAAGCCAAGATTATATTCATACATGCCGATTAAAAAGTTTAGATGAACAAAATGTTTAAAAGGAATCATAAAATATTAAACTGTCACTTATTAATGAAAATGTAGTCAGAAAAATATTTTAAATATTTAAATATTTATTTCTATATTTAAATATTGTATTTACATGAATAGATAGAAAATTTCTTACCAAATCAAAATATTTAAAGAACTAGTTAAAAAGCAGCAATATGTACGGTTTATAAAGTTTAATAGTGGGTATAGAAAATTGTTTCAGTGCAAGATAAAGTTTTGAACAGAATAACTTATCACTCTTTTTAAAGTATGTAAAATCGTGTCATGAATATTAACAGGCTATAATATTAGCATACAAAAATGTTGGGGAGAATTTTGTGGTGGCATACTTTTTTAGTTTTTCAGTCGTGAATTTTATGGTTCTCGTAATAAATTCAGCTCTTTAAATAACCCGGAAAACTAAGTATTCGCATTAAGTATTTGCATTAAAGCAACATTAACTGCTTCTGAAAGTGCAGAATAAAAATGGAAAGAAAAAGTTTTAATTATTGCGAGATTTTCAATAAAATATATTATGGTTTCTTGATATTTATTTTAAATTTCATTTACTAAAAAAATACATGTTTTTGTAGTATTGCCAAAAACCGGATTTGAGCCTCTCTAAAGAAAAGTATTGTTACAAAAATGGAAAGTCGCTTCCCAGCAATGTGAGTCTTATGGCTGGGAAGAGAGTTTTACAGGAATAAGTATGGGATAACTAGCAGCAGCCACGTCTGGTTCCCCGACCTTGGCGACAAATTTGGTGACTTTGGTGACGAAATATGGGATCTCAAAGGTGCTGGAATCTTCTCGATATTTCCATTAGGAGAGAAGATACGCTTGAATGTACTAGATAATTCCATGTGACGTCACGACCTGCCGGGGAAAACTATATAAGGAGAGCGCTTGGATGACGGAGTGTGTGTTGTTCGACTGGGATCGCCTTGGAGCTCGAACGTCTTTGGAGTTCGCCCGCAGTGCGAGCTAGGAAGCTGGTGAGCTGAGCACTATTGAAAGTGCAGTTATTGTCGTTACTAGTTATTTGCTGACTGTTTGTGTTGTTAGATAACAAAGTGCTGAACTGTTATTACCTGTGAATTGTTGTCTGTTTACATTGGTAATCTGTGCAAGAACTATTGTTTCCTGTACCTGTGCTTCGTGTTTTCCTGCATATTTGTGAGTAAACCTTCATTCTCCATTATCCTGCGTGTTGGACTGTTTGCACCATACACCCACAGTAAGACTTTTACAACAGTATGAAATCCTATAAAATAAAACTTTGTCTATCTTCGTGTTGCAAAATGTATTGCTATCTTAAACTACACTAGTGTGAAAAATTAAGGGCTAGTTCATAAAATGCTAAAAATTTGGATTTAATACGAAAACAATGGCTCAGAATCAGTTGCGGAGAATCGTGTGTCATACAATTGTGGAAACTCACATTTTACACTGGAGACTCGGTCACGAGGAGATTTAGGGGACTAACTAGAAACTGATGAAGACAAAAAAGGATTTAGGCTCATCCCGTTTCACAGAAAGCTGATAACGAGATGAAACTTTCATCAATGGTTATGTTTGATGTGTATAACATTTACATGCATTTTCGTAAACATAGCAGAAATATTCGGGAAAATATAACGGTTTCTTTAAAAAATCTCAAACTTTTCCGCATGTTGTTTGCTTATAACTTGCAGAGTTTTAAACCAAATTGTACGAAACTTACAAAATACTTGACAATATGTTCGAGAGGCACTGTATAAAACTCTGAAGTAAATACATTGATTGTTAGGAAAATATGAGTATTTGTAGTAAATAATTTTTTAACGCGCATGCGGAGTGAGCCGAAATTCCTCTTTGCCTTCATCAGGTTATAATTAATCCCCTAAATGTTCTCGTGACTGAATCACCAGTTTAAAATGTGAGTTTCCACAATTACACGTTACATGATTCTCCACAACTGATTCTGAGCCATTCTTTTTGTATTAACTCCAAATTTTTGGCATTTTATGAAATTGTCCTTAATTTTGCATTCCAGTGTAGATAGAAAAATTTACGTTTCTATTCTTAATTATTTAAAGAAATCATTTAACTAAAATTGTAATTTATTATATTATTTATTCATACTTTGTAAAATAAATCAACTTTTCTAAATATGTGCTCAAGAAAAATCAAACAAAATATTAAAGTCTATTCATGCTTGCATTTTTAAATTATAAAACCGAAAGTGTACAATTTTAAATCTCCGGTTTATTTTGGAAAATAAAACTCTGAAAATTCGTTCTCGTCTCGAAAACCTTTCGTGCACCTTCAAATATCATTCACTGGTTGGCAATTTTGCATAAAGCTTAAATATCTTTTGCCGCAATTTGCTCCATTTTAAGTTAAGTTCGAATAGCATCGCTGTTATATCAAAATCTCGTATGTCAAATTTGCTAAAACATTTTACATCCTCTCTCGGATTGTTGTATGTTGTCGCAAAACGCCGTATGCCACAGGCGGTTCCAGCAAAGATTTCGTGTGTCTTGTGTGTGGAGTTTTTGACTTACGACATTTTAATATAACAGCAACGCTATCTTATATTTTTGGGGGGGCGAGGGAGAGAGGCCTACTGATAAAGTCTCGGACTCGGAGCCACCGGGCTCCAGGCTCGAAACTCGATTCCTTTGAAGACCCACTTTGTTTGCAGGCCTGGTGCACGTTAAATCTGGCGTCCTCCCGCTGCTGTGGTGTGGAAGTTTGGAGAAATGGTGCCAACTCAGGTGTCGCCCTCGTCATCTGACAGTGGTTCAAAATTATGAGGTCCATCCCAAACTAGCCCTCAAGTTGCTTAAAATGGGACATTAACATAACTAAACTAGAAAACTTGATTTATTTTACTTAGTAAATAGCTTAGTTTAAGTATCCTTGCAGCTATGAACACCGGCGGAATTTAGAATTCCTGTAAAATGTATAAAGTTTATGTGTCTTTTCTTTCTTACTTTTGCTTGTTTTGTGTCAATTAAAAATAGCAACTTCACTAGGTTATGATTCTGTGTGATATAACGTCATAGTGAATTCTTTTCCCCCATTAATTAATTTTAAACGCAGTGTCCATGTGTTTAATTCTCGAATTTTGATTTAATATTGTATTTTCTATATTTTCTTACAAAACTCCTCGGGTGGGTGTATCGTGAAAGCAGTGCATCAAGTTGGATAATGGAGAACGACGCTTTATTTAACGAATATTCTGGAAATTCGAAGTACAGGTATCACGAAAAGAACAGCGCTTGTACAAATTAACAACACAATCAGACAGAAAATCACTAATAATAACAGTACTAGCACGAACAATAACGCTCAGGGTTTAAAAGCTGACCAACTCGTAATCCGAACAAGACTCCAAAGAGATCAATTCTTCGTTAAGTAGGTTGGTATTTATACCCTTTTACGACATGATGTGACGTCACATAGAATTCTCTCGAAGATTTTCATAACTCCGTCCCTAATAGAGACAGAGCGAAAATTCTAGTATTTTCGAAGACCTTCATTTTGCCGCTAAATTTGTTGCCAATTCGCTACAATGGTCGCCAAAATCAGGGGGTCATCCACTTCCATTCCGAAGGCACTCGATAAAGCCTCTGTTAAACCTCCCTTTCAGAACCGTCAGTGGCTTAAAATCTGTATGCCATTACGAAAAGGTCAAATTACTAGTTATTTCCAACCATAGGACTAACATAGCTGGAAAGAGACATTACAGGTTTGTAACAATATTTATTTTGTTCTTAGACTAACATACAAATGCCAGCACGTGTTCCATTACGCTTAATGTAATGTAATTTTAAACAATTACTGTGACGTTATGACAAATCGAAAACGCAAAATATTGTCCGACAACAGTTTTAAAATATTATTTTCCAATCTTTTCAGTTTAATTTTTCAGTTTTCGCAATAACCAAGTTTTCTTCTGCATAATTTAAAAGAATTAAAGCAAAAACGAATAACGCAAACGATATTCTAGAAGGGTTATTTAGCTCTACTTCTATTTTTAGCTGCCACGGAGAAGAAACAAAGTCAATAAGCCAATTGGATTAGACAGTGGCAACTTGCGTAAATGAATCACGCGAAAAAGAAAAAAAAACGACAGGCTGCAACTTTTCTTCAAAAAATGTATCTTAACAAATGAACAGCTTCGAGGAAAAGTTGGAATTCGAAATGGCACTTAATTAGAGATCTTGTATCCTTAAGAATAAAAGCTAATTAGTCAAAGTAGCATTCAGAGTTGATTTAAGAAAGGATTTGTTTTCATTAGAATGTAGACAATAGCAGAATTTATATTTGTATCGCGCTGATTTGATTTAAATTTATTTTTTGGTGTGCGTGTGTGTTCAGATTTTAGTTTTAAATTGTCAAAGTCATTAATTTTCAAAATAGAATTCATTAAATATTTTTCCTAAATTTTAAGTTAAAGAATTCAAAATTCTTGATTAAAATTGAATTTCTTTTGAAATCATTAATTCTAATTTCTTTCATGCAGCAATAGAACTAAAATTATTTGTTTGTATCGATATGATATATACCGTATCTTAATTATTATTTTATAATATATACTGTATCTTAATTATAATATATATAGTTTTTTATTTATCATTTTGATAAAATTATTAAAGGAGTGGTTTGCATAACTGTTAAGCTACTACACAGTTTTATTTATTTATTATATAGTCTCATACAACTGTTTTTGGGTCGTTCGAATATTGCAGTCTAATAATTATCATTAAATAATGCAGTTGTTGATTGACTGTTAGATTGTATACGGGCACATTCAATGGATAACACCTTTAATATTTTTTAATCTTTAGCTGTGGTTTATAATCAGAAAGAAGTATAATTAAGAATAAAATTATCTCGATAGCTATTTATAATAAATTGTTTTAATTTATCGTTTAAAATTCGCAACACTAATGAAATTCAGAATCTGTGTGTGTTTTCTCAATTTCTTTATTAGGTCATATTTCAGAAAAACAATGCCTAAAAATGGCTTTGTTTCATTCACTTAATATGTCATGCTTTTTCGATTTAATGTATGTTATTTTATTTCATATTTAATTTGTTGGGTGGCTTTTTATGAAAGCATTTGCTTTATTTTTTGTCTATGTCACTTTACTAATTTTAATTAACGCTCAACAAACTAAAGTCCATAATTATGTGATTTTAAATCCTATGTAAATGTCCCATAATTCCTATTTTGTTTGGTTAGAATTGCAGAATCTATCATACTACTATATCATACCTATTGCTTACCTATCATACTACTAATTAATTACTGCGTTGTCATTAGAGCTAAAAAACTCGTCTGAAAATTTTTCTTCTGAAGAACAAAAAGTCGTCTCACTATAATTAAAAATATTTCTTTTCCTCTCCTCTCTTTAATTATTTTCGTAAAAATATTTTTTCTACATAATTAAAGCTAAACAAAACAGAAACAAATAACTCAGACGATATTCTTGAAGAGTTAGTTTATACTAACTCTTGATTTGGTTTCTGTGTCCTATGGTGAAGAAACAGCGTTAATAATCCAATTGGAATTAAGACCAGCAATTTGTGTAGCTGAATAATGAAGAAAAAATATACAAAACAAAAACCCCAGGACAGCCATATTTTTCTAAAATGTTCTTAGCATATAAATATATTGCAGAGAAAAATAAGAAAGCGAAATAGCATTTAATTAGATGCTGTTCTTGCATTCTTAAGAATGAAAATTAATTAATCAAAGTAACATTTGTAGTTCAATTGAGAAAGAAATAGTTTTCCTCAGAATAGGCAATAATAGATTATTTATTTCAATTGCATTTATTTGTTTCCATTTCTATTTCTTCCCAGAGTGCAATTTTAAATAGTATAAATGTGATTAGTTCTTTTTTTAAAATAAGATCGAGGAATATTTTTGCTGATTGAACTCACTGTTCTTGATTAAAAATTTGTTTAACTTGAGCTAATAAATTCTGTTCAGTTCATATGTGATTAGAATTAAAGAGATACTATTTTTATTCGTAAGAAATTCCTTAACTCTTTTATTTATTTAAAAGCGAACATCTTGTCTTAAATAATTTTTTATCTTCTAAATAACTTTACTGATTGATTATCTGAATTTTCACCCAAACGTATTTGGGACACTTTTATATGGCCTGTCGGCGTTATTGAAACTTAACATATTAACAAAATCTGCATTATCATCTATGCAATCTAATATACACTAGTGGAGAAATGCGAAGGAGTATTTTTATGATTTCGAAAAATTTGGACTTAATAGGAATACAATGGTTCGCAATCAGTTGCGGAGAATCGTAGGACATATAACCGTCTGAACTCACATTTTACAGTGAAGATTCGGTCACGAGAGCATTTAGGGGACCGTCCACAAATTGATGAAGACGGAAAATATTTTTGCCTACCCCGTTTCACAGAAAGATGATAGTGAGTTCAAACTTTAGTCAAGGGTTTTGTTTGATGTCCATAATATTTACAAGTATTTTCGTAAAAATAGCATAAGTAATCGAGAAGATGTAAAGGTTTCTTTAAAAAATCCCAAATTTTCCGCATGTTGTTTGCTTATAAAATGCAGAATTTTCAACCAAATTGTACGAAACTTACAGAATATTTGACAATATGTAAAAGACGCATTACATCAAAATTTGAATTAAATAATTTGGATATTAAAGAGACTATGAATACTTGTAGTAAATAATTTGTTAATGAGCATGCGCGAAAAGTATATAGCGTAATTTTTCTTCTATAACTACCTTGCCAGATATATAGAACAACTTATATAAAAAATTCCAGTTCAATACCGTTAATATTCAGAAAGATATCGGTATTGCAGTGACGTGAATTTCCGTGCACTCTAAGAGAAGCTAAATGATAAGGGTCCATGCACAAACGGATATTTATTCCAAGATTCTCCGCAATTGATTGCGAATCATTATATTCCTATTAAGCCCAAATTTTCGAACTCTTAAAAATGATCCTTAGCATTTGCCCACCAGTGTATAGCGAAACTTATTTTATTTTTCAGATTAATTTTAACTTACAGTTTATTACGATGCTACAAACCATTAACAATGAATTTCATTAATCTTGTTGTATATAAAGCTTTTTATTGAAGAAATGTTAAGTAAAATATTGAAAATTTTAACTTTCCAGAGAACTGCTGCATCTTACTCGGTTAATTGTTATTAGATCATAAAATTCTACGATGGTTGGAAATTTAATATTGGCAACCATATAATTTCGGCCGATACAGCATTGATACTAGCTTAAACTATTTCTAGTCCTTCGATGTAGTTACTAGCGTTGTGTGCAACTTGTTTTCAGCGAAGTGGAAGTCGTAGAATATCTGAAGTATCAATTCTGTTGATGAATCAGATCGAGCGGTTTATCGCTTTAGAAATTTCTGGAACTGTTCTGTAGCAACCCGTGATTATGATTAGATTAAAAACACGAAGGAACCACTTTGTGGTATTAGCTGACGAACCGTTCCAGATAATCTAAGAGCGGTAGACTGCTCCATCCGAACAATAAACAGATTTGGTACTTCAGGTATTCTACGACTTCACATTGGTGGAAACGCACACAACGCTGGTGACTTCACAGAAGGATAATAAACGACTTAGTACCAATGCTTTTTATTGACTACAATTATATGGTTGTCAATAGTACATGATAGTATTAACATAGTATTTTAGTCAATAGTATTTTACGAGGGTTTACAACCCTCGTAAAATAATTGTCGCTTCGTGCCGCTGTTCTCGCTCCATGTTTCCATCTATACGCAGAGAAATCGGTGACGATCACGTGGATTGGTTTGACTAAGTGCTAAGGAGATTCAGACGGTCTGTCTACGAATTAGGAATACTGTTTTGATTCTAAGATGATTTAATACCAAATAGGAGTCATTACAAGGCTTTTAATAGCTCAGTTTAGCAGTTTCTTTTCTTTCTTTATTTTATGTTGAATCATCAACGCGGAACTCCGTTATTATCAAATAGAAGTTATACCAGAATTAATTTATTTTTCCACTTCTCGGAGATCTTTACTTTCGTTTTCGTTCAAAAGGTTCTTTCTTTTTCGTACTTAATTTTGGAATTGAATATTTATATATTTTTCAAAACGAAAGTTAGTGTCAATGGATTCATCATTTCTGTTTCTCGTGCTTTTTTTATTTCTTGAGTACTCTGCCCATGCGCATGAGATTTTCTACTGCAACTTTCGTTACTAAATCTGTGACAATCAGATCTGAGATATTGTTGGCAAGCTAAAAGCCCTTCTTAGACGGGCACAAATCTTCTAGTATGGAATGATCTCTATATTCTGCCGTAAACACGTTTTCAGCTTAAGAAAGTATTTTTAAAAATGAAGTTCTTCTTCTCTTGGTACGTAATTTTCTAATTGTTCTGTACTTTGATCATTTTCGTGGCTTTTGTTTCTTCGTGTAACTGTCCATATTCTACGAAAAAAGTGTGCTTTAAAAATCTTTTGTACAAATGTTTATTCGGTAAATTCTTGTTATTCTATTTCGCATCAAACCTTTCCATGGTTATCTAAAGATGCAGATGTTTTCTGTATATATCCAACAACTAGTATATATTGTTAAAAATGCAATAATAATAATTATATAGATTATAGATATTTCTGATGTTTGACTACCGTTGGCGAAGGTTACCAGAACGCTTGATCCCTCACCGTTCTGTGGAGGGTTGATTTTTGTCAACATGCGTCAGATGGGTTTACGACCTCCAAAGGAAGAAGCGGGATGCCTAGCTTGTTTTTCCTTGTTGTTTTGAAAGAGCTCTAGTTTCTCAGTGCGACGTTCTGCACTAAGTTCTCAAGTGTGTTTCTTTTCGTTTTTGAGTACATGTAAATAGAGATATTTTCTAAAATCCTGTGTCAACATTTACAAAGAGAAAACTTTACAATATTAATATAAATATTAATATATATAATTTAATTCACTCTTATATAGGCTATAAAAGAAATGTTTTAGATGGTGAATAAATATAAATTTAGAATTAAAAAGTAGTCAAAGATTATAAAAATATAGAACATTTATTTAACGAGAATGCGGAGGGCGATAAGCGAATAATGATGTTTAAAACTCTGATGTCATTATCTTGTTGTTCTGTTCCCACCCACACTTTTATTACCAAATTTAATTTTAAAAATAAATTGGAGCCTTTCAGTTAATATGGACGAGTTTTCTGCTTTGTTTGTTTACATTTAAGTGCTGGGACTACGTAATTCCGGTGTAACGCTAATTCAATGGAATCTTCAAAGCGGAAGTCCAAAATCCCAGCAGATAAAGTCAAGGTTTTTAATGTAAGTAAATAAACCAGAAAACTCGTCCATAATATATCCAGCAACTAATATTTTATTCTTACATATTCTGTGATAAAAAAAGACGAGATCTATATATATTATTATTCAATAAGAGTGATTGAAGTAATAATCTGCAATTAATGCTTACTTAATTAATTTCAGAATAATACTTTATTTCGTATTTAATTAAACAGTAATTCGCTGATTCAATGTACCAAAATTCAAAATTATTAAATTTATTAATTTTGTGGGACATCATAAGCGTAATAAAACGCACTTTAATCTTATTTAGTAGTCAATCTACGCCGTTCAATTTTACTGTTAAAGTAAGAAATTTTTCTCACTTCGAACTAAGATTCGATAGTACGTCGTTTTGGTGTTGGACCTTGAACAACGTACTAAAAGATTTCACTGCATTTCAAACTTTTAACTAAATACTTTATTGTAATTATTACTAAAAAAGTTCTTCGCTAAAAATAATCCTAAGCAAGTACAACGCATCCTTTTTCAAAACACAAAAAATCTTTCGTCCACCATTTTAAAAAATTATTTTTTCTATATTCCTGTTTGGTCATTATGCGCATGAACTAATTTTTCTTCTACATAATTAAAAATAAGTAAAGCGTATAGCACCAACAATATTCTTGACAGGTTAGTTAACTATGCTGGTTTCAGTTTCTTGGAAAAGAAGCAATGTTAATAAACCAATTGGATTAGAGAGCGGCAACGTGCGCAAATGAATAATGTAAAAAATAAAGAAAAGGAAAAACCAGCGAACTACTATCCTCTTCAAAAAATGCATCTTAATAAATAAACAACGTTGTGTAAAAGTCAGAATTCGAAATGGCATTTAATTAGACAGCATTCTTGTTTTCTCAGCAATGGTAACTAATTGCTCAAACAACTTGCAGAGTTAAGTTAATAAAATAACACTTTCCCATAAAATATATAAAGATAGGATTTATATTTACGCTATATATATTTGTCTTCGCTATATTTTTCAGTCACCCTATTAATTAGGTTGTAAAGAAAATTTCGAGAAATGTTTCTTATTTATTAATAGTTAATAAAACCGCTATGCGTGCTTAAAAATTTATTTATTTGGGAGTTATGACTTCTGCTTCCGTACACGCGTGAAGAATCTCTAATGTAATTCCAAATTTTAAAAATTAATAACTATTTATTTATTTAATAATCAAAGCAATTTTAATGCATTTTCACAGAATTAATGCACTTATCTTACATAAATTGCGCTTGCATAGCGATCGGAATTCTAAAATTAATTTTAACATGAACATGAGAAACAAAAAGAATAAAATCAAACGATTTTTTCAAAAACGCAAAATATTCGAATAGTAGTTAGAAGGATTTGGTGATTGTTTAAAGTGAAGGGTTACTGCACTGAATGCTGAAGTGGCTGTCAATAAACAAATCTGAAAACGCTTGCATTTGCATGTTTCGAAACCCAGTTTAACTCTTTCGACCTGATTTTTGCAAGATTAAAATTTAACTATGAAAGGTATTTTAATTTAATGATAACATACTAAAAGAAGCGAGTTTAAAGTCTTTCACTTTTCCCGTTTTCTTGAAATCTCGTGGGACAATATGTCCCAATCGTACGGAACCTATTCCAGTAAAACATCTGTAAAACTCTCTTTCCTGCCATAAGATTAGCATGACAGGGAAACAACGTTACAGCTTCGTAGCAATAATCTTGTAGTAATTTGGTCACTGATGCCCCACTTTTAAATATGATTAGGACAATATATCCCACAAAAAGAATTTATTCAAAATTTCTTAAATCTGATATTAAAAAGATCAAATTATTATTTAATAAGAACAATAGGAACTATTTTACTCTAAGTATGGCATAAATATAGTTGCACATAGTGTAAAATTAAAAAAATAAACCAAATGAAACGAGTAATGTGCGTTCTCAAAAACGCATGTCGCCATTTTCAATCTGAGAGTGTTTCTTTAATCATAATCTTATCCCCTAATTCCTTAAAAACACTGAAAACATAAAAACTCACGCAAAAGTGGGATTTATGTATACCAATAGGGAATGAAGTCTAATATCCGAGACGTATATGCCCATTAGGACCGAAAGGGTTGAATTAATTTTTTATCTCTCATTTTTTTACAATTTAAAGTTTTATTCCGAGAACTTCAAAAGAAACTTATCACCCCGCTTTAAATAAACTTAAATTCCTTTCAAACCTCTCAACTCCAAGAGTGCTCGTAGGATTGATTCAGTTACGAGTTAATCTCTTGTAGGAAAATAACTCGAAAGCAATTTGTCAAAATACTACGATAATGGTAAATTACTTTTATACATGATAGATAGTGAGGATATCCATTCCCAAGTTCGTGCTACTGTTATTTTTCCTTGTATGCAGCAAACAGAATGCATTCACACACAAATTGATTATCGATCGGAAAGTAACATGAATACTCCAGTTTCTATTAGGTTCTGTATTCACTTCCTTTGCTTTGCGAAGATCAAAGGATTTCCAGAGATTTCGAATTCCGGACAGAAAATTCTTATTGTATAGGGAGCCTTTATTGTTATAGTTCGTAGAATATCCCTAGGGAAAAAATATAGGATTTTATGAGCTCGGATGTATGTACATAAATTGCTTTGACTAAAGATAAAAGGAAGCAAGCTCGATAAAAATAAGATAATGTTTTACGAATAAGTAATTATTTTTTATTAGATTATATTCAAAAGATTTATATATTTATCCTAAATATTTTTGTGAATAAGACATAGGATTTCATGAGTTCGTGTACATAAAATTTTTTGAAAAAAATTGCCAAATCAAAAAGAATAAAATGTATTTGTATGCATCGGAAGGTTTATTTATTGAAATATTTATTAATTAGATTAATTGTGGCGTATTCATTTAATAAATATTATTTAGAATACATCATACTTTATTTCAAGAAAAAGTTCTTAAAAGCATTTCCGATTATTTCTGCTAAAAGAAAACGTAGGAATTTCTTTTATGACTTACTAGCAGTTCCCGCACAACGAGACCTGTGACTTTATCAATGATTTTTTAAATATTTGAAACAAAAACCACAAAATAGTATAGTCACGAGCGACAATCTATATATTCGAAATAATTGGCAAAACCAGCAGATCAGTTCCCCAGCTCTAACCACTGGACAGATTTCGACAATTTTTATTTCATATGAAAACTTATGACCCCTAGATATGTCATCAATGGTCGCCTCCCTATCCTCCATTTTCGAGAGAAATTGAAAAAACATTACTTCATTGTACATTCTCTATGGAGGGGGAAACTTGCCGAGTCCCTAGCTTTAACAATTGGGTCGATTTCACCAATTTATTTTTTCACTTTGCGAGAATAGCTGACCAATCAAAATATTGCATGTTTAAAATAGCATTTTTGATCTGTATACGCTTACATCAACACGATGCTTCAAGAACATTGTAAAATACTAATTGTAGGGGATGGCAACTTTATTTGGAGCGAACTTGTGCAGTAATTCGTGACAAAGTTGTGCAAAATGTTAGAACTCAAACGGGGATTTTTCGCTTGCTCCACTAATCTATATGCAATATTTGAAACTGAAAGAAGTTGTGGTTGAGAGCCGAGGTAGTGGAGCGCGGTGGGTGGTGGTAGTAACATAAATTAAAATAAAATTATGAAAAAGAAATCAAAACTAAGAACAGCATTGGTTTTGAACGCTTATTCATCTTCGCGACAATGGCATCGCGCACAGATCTGCCGAAGACAAAAATCAAAACAAATAACTGAAAATGAAGATATGTTCCAAAAAAAAGTGTCAATGAAATTAGAAATTTTGCAGCAAACGATTTAAATTTAAACGATTTAGAATTTAAATTGTGCGAAAATAATTTTCAGGAAAGATTACTATTTTTTCAGCAATATTAATAAAGCAATTAACCTCTGTCGCAGAATGACAACATGTGACATCCTAAGTCAATAATATTCCAGCGAAGAAGGTGAATTACCCTGCGGATCTACGAAGAAAATCTTTGGACTCGTAAAGAAAACAACTAATTAATAATCAATGAAAAAAAGTTGTTTCGACCTTTCTTGTTTTAAATTATGGATAAATATCCCAGTTAAATAAGTTTCAAAACAATAACTTCACATTCTTCTATCAAGATATCACTATATATAATTTAATAGATCTTTTGTTTTATTTTCAAGTCGATACACGAAAAATAAATCGAAAGCTTCTACTTCTATCTTCATATCTTTTTATTCATTCCATTTGTATTCTTATCTTACGGATTAGAAAAAAATTTAATCGAAAGACAGTGCAAGTAACAGAATTTTAATGTATTATTTAACCACATTTAAAATGAACTGGAAATATTCTAGCGAAACATATAACGCATCCGTTAAATTGAGCCAATTATTACTGAAATTCGATATCCAAATTAACGATATACGAGTAAAGCGGCAGACGATCATTTTTATCGGAATCATCTGCTTTTAGGAACTTATTTCAGTTTGAGATATCGTTTGAAGTAGTGTCACCTTACTTCGAATCATTAATTTAATCACGAAATTTCGGAAAGTTGAGAAATACTTGAGGTTATTACTTATCGGATAAATGAATTTCGTATTTCCAAGCAACTTGAGATATAACTTATTAAGATGAAAATAATCTGAAAGCGATAGTTCTCAAAGATTAATATTTTAATGCTTTTGAAATGTTGAAGTGATATCTCAGGAGTCTGAAGCTGCAAATACCCCAAATGTGCAGGATATAAAATTACTTCTAAAAGAATGAGGGCACTTTAAAAATATATCGTGATTTTGAAGCAATTCCGCTGAGAGCGAAGATTTCAGCTGGATTTTTTTATTTATAATTCGTTGTCGAAGGTTCTGTCATTGATCTGTTACAAAAAAAGTAACATAACTCTTTTAAAAAGATGTTTGTACTGCTGTCTAATTTTCCATAAATATTATCCACTAGTTTCTAATATTATCCACTAGCATTAATTTATTTATTTTTTCAACTGCGAGTAAAAAAGGAAATTGAACGACGCTGAAGAGATTAAAGAATATGAATAAGAATGTAAAGTTATGAAGAGATTACAGAATATGAATAAGAATGTAAAATTATGAAGAGATTAAAGAATATGAATAAGAATGTAAAGTTATGAAGAGATTAAAGAATATGAATAAGAATGTTAAGTTATGAAGAGATTAAAGAATATGAATAAGAATGTAAAGTTAGAAGAGATTAAAGAATCCATTTCGGTGGATCGGTAACTCGGTGTTAGAATGCTCACCTGCCAAGCGAGAGGCCCTCGAAAGTTATAATTGTTTACTTTTAAACTTTTTTTTAATATTCTTACAGAATTCTCTAATTGTGTTCTGGCGACTATGTCTGTATTCTTGTTCATGATGCATATTAACATCCGTATGTATATGTTGTAAATCTTATTTACTTTTCTTATCAGTTCAAAATATTTCTTTGAAAGCTGACAATCTTAATTTAGGTTTATTTTCATTGTTAATTTAGGTCTTACCTGAAGAGATGCCCAAGAATGCATGTTTTACCTTATTTTCGGTAAAATATGGTTGTAAGTGAATGTTGAAATCTGAATGTATCCATTACATTCCAGATTTCGTTACGGCTGTTTTGCAAGAAAATGGCAGAACATGCTATTAGTTATGAAAATTACAAGTCAATTCGGGAAAATCTCAATCCACAGAATATCCTCAGATACAATAGGCTTTGTATCAGATGATTTACGAATTCAATACCAATTCCTATAACGAATCCAAGATGCTGAGACTTCTGCTTCCATATATCACGATTTCTGGTACAATACTATGATAATAAACCACTTAAAATCTTCCTTTTGCATTAAAGAAAAAATATAATAAATATTTTTCCTCTTCTGATATCCTATAACGTGAATTCATGTAAAGCCTGAAGTATGAACCGCGTTATACGGAAGTCTACTGTACCTTCTGCAAAATCGCATGTATGTAAATGAATTTACCATTTATTCTTTTGCTGAATATAAAGTCATTCTTACTTACGTGTAATAAGAACACCAAGAAAATAAAATCAGAAAGTAGCCTTACCTGTAAAGGAAGAAAATATGTCAATTTTAGTATTGAAACAAAATTAAAGAATTCATTCAAATATTGAAAAAAATGTTAAGAAATTCATTCAAGTATTAAAACAAAATTAAAGAATTCATTCAAATATTGAAAAAAATGTTAAGGAATTCATTCAAGTATTGAAACAAAATTAAAGAACTCATTCAAATATTGAAAAAAATGTTAAGGAATTCATTCAAGTATTGAAACAAAATTAAAGAATTCATTCAAATATTGAAAAAAATGTTAAGGAATTCAAGTATTGAAACAAAATTAAAGAATTCATATCTTAACCTTTAGGCTATGGGGACTTAAACCAGAAAAACTGCGTTGAATGTGGAGAGTGAAATTATCAATGGTGTCTGGTACAGCAGTTGTACCGACCCGCATTCAAATGTAAACAATTTTCCGGTACAACAGTAAGGAAAATGTTAAAATCATTTTCAAAAAAAAAAAGAAATTAATCCCTGCTATTTTTGAACCACCTTGTATATTCGATTTGTTGCCAGGTGTTTAGTAGCATTTGCAGAGTTATTAGCTGTTCTGCACAGATTTACTATTTCAAATCATCCATATTATAAAATGTTTGCTGATACACAATCAATTATGATAATTAATGAACGTGAATAATATTTCACAGTTTGCACTGCATCGAAGTTATCAGCGTTCTCTTGCTCACTCTTGCTATCAACTATATAATTTATATATCTGAATATTATATTCATTTTTAAACGAAATACAAGAACGTTAATGCATCTACATTTCCCAAATCTCGGAAATTTCGGGATTAAGAATTTTTTTAAAAATGCACAAATACGGCTATATCCGGGCCACATTCTTCCCTGAGTTAATTTTTTTCCTTCTAAATGTTGTACCTTAATCGCTCAAATTTAACTTCGAGATAATTATGATGGAGATCATCAAGATTCCGTGGATGAATCGGACTTTCGTCATCTGAGCATCTGTTATCCACCACCTGAAAATACGAACTAAAGGTTTTCAAAAGCAATGGTTTATACTGAGAGAACAACACACGACTCGTTCATTTCAGTCGCATTAGAGAGGGCAACTAGAAAAACTTCGATCACCGGCCGAACCAGGGCTGTGACGGACAACCGAATAGAGCAGGGGTGGGGAGCCTCAGGCCTCGAGGCCGCATATAGCCTTCTTGAGTTTCTTATGTGGCCTGCCTTACCAGTTATTCACAATTTCCGTTGAAACAATATGCATGACTGTAACATAATAATTACAGAGCAATAACCTTTAAGATTCCGTTCGTGCGGCCTTCTGATCAGCTGCTGAAATTTAATGAGGCATTTCAAAGCAAAAAGATTCTCCACCCCATTATAACAGAAATATCTTAATACATGCGAGCGGTAACGTAACACGATTTCAGTGCTGGCTTGAGACGAAAATGAAAATTTAACTCTCTAAAAGTGGATTAATGTGTTTAATTTTACAAAATCATCAATATAAACTTCTATAAAAGGGTAATAATGTACGGAAATGTATTGCAATACTATACAGTAGTGACAGGTTAGTGATGGCTTCGACGCGCCAGATCAATGTCACCTCCTCCGCCACCGACGATTAGTCACTTCCGCCAACATACAGTACAGTCACTTCTGGCTTTGTACAGCAAGGTGTAAAAGTAATCCGTGGAGAATTTTAAAGGTGCCTGCTAGTTTGTTGATAATTTTTAGACTATGACGGATAATAGAAACTGAATCGTTAATCGAATTTTTACTGTATTCAAGTTTCTTTGGAAGCTAACGAATCTCTGCAGATTTCCAAACGGAAATCCATGTGTTGCCAGTTAATAGTATTAAATTAAACGCTTACGCTATTTCAGACCACCCAAAATGACAGCAATTTTGTGGTGCACGATTTTTTAATTATTTGCCAAAGCAAAAGAGTCGAACAGCGTTGTGTTCATAGATTTGGCAGTGGAGCCTCCTCTTTTGATTCTAACTATTTGACTTCTAACTTCTTAAAAGCTGCTTAATTGCAAGAGATTTACCACACTTTGCGTGTCTGCGGAACATCTCATTCGGTTCACAATGAACTTTATTAACCTCCAGAAAAACTCGAGGAGCTTACTTCATTGATGCGATTGAAATTTATGATTAATCATGTATAGTTCTCTCAGTATAAACCAGTGTTTTTGGATACCTTCAGCCCGGACACCGTGTTTTCTTAAATGTAGGTAATGTCTTAACGAAACCTGGTGTAATAAAGAAGACTTCCAGTTATTTAGACCTGAGCATTCACCTACAAGCAACAAAAATTCTGTACGTTCTCGCCGAAGAGATAAAAAGAGCATAAAAGAAGAAAGCCCAATAAATGTCAACAAAGCTGGGTGGAACTTGATCTGCAAAAGCGACAGCTGTCCACTCGCAAGCTGGACTTCTTGTGTTTACAATCAGCTAATGGCTTCTCCCACAGAACGCTGTCACAGCTGGCCATGATGGGTCAAATATGCCGGCGCTGTTTGGCGAGGGCAAGAACGAGAGAGAATATGTGTTCCTGACACTTTGTTTGTCAATATATCAGAAGGGAGAGGACGGAAATATCAGAAACAATTCGGTGGAGAATTCTCGATGATGTTTTTCTTCAATATTTTAAGATCCGAATCTTTCGTTACTTAAAAACTGAATTTGATTTTTATTTAGAAATTGGTACTTTTTATTGAAATTAATATTTGCGAGGGCATTGCTAATATGTGAATAAAGCAATAAATATATGAATTAATTCATTTAGGTATTTAATTAAATAAGTGAACCTTTTATTATTCATGTAGCCGTTTTTTAAAGGCTTGGGATATATTTCCCATAAAACTCGTCCATGTGCATTCAAACACGACAACTCAAATATACAACAATGTAGACGGATCGAATTTGGCATATGGTTTTATGAGCAGACTCGTAATTTGTCCAAATTTTGATGCAGACCATCTGTACCAAAATTTGGACCAACTCCACCAAAGGGTTGATTGTCTGTCGGTCTGTCTATTCTTAAACATATGAACTCGATAACTCTAAAATGCCACGATCCGCAGAAATGAAAAATTGTCTTCAAGCCAAAATTGTTTGACAAATTTTGGATGCGTGATCTTAGGAAAGAGGCACAAAGTGCGTACTGGAGTTTCCTCACTATGCTAGGAATCTTCACACAAATTACACCATGTTGTGTACCGCACAATGGAGCTATCCAAAGCTCGCGGGGTCAAAGGAAGTACGGTCGCCACGATAGCAGTCGGAAACTGAGGTCGGAGTCCTAACAGCCTTCACTGGCCACGGCCCAACCCCTCCCGAAGGTGGCACATCCCGTCATCGGAGTGGAGGTAACTCAACTATACACCTGTATTATACCCCCGACAGGAGCTAGAACCACCTTACTTATAGGGCCTCTTCTCATCCACAAACACGTAAAACATCCAGGGGAATACCATGTTGTGCAAATATACGAGACAGTCTAAGGGAGAACACTTCCGCAGGTTTCTCAACTGTGCTCTGAGCAAAGATTCTAAAAATTCAGGTTCCTCAATTGTGCTCTGAGCAGAGATTCTAAAACTTCAGGTTCCTCAACTGTGCTCTGAGAAGAGATTCTAAAAATTCCGGTTCCTCAACTGTGCTCTGAGAAGAGATTCTAAAAATTCAGGTTCCTCAACTGTGCTCTGAGAAGAGATTCTAAAAATTCAGGTTCCTCAACTGTGCTCTGAGCAGAGATTCTAAAAATTCAGCAAACGACTCAAAAGTTATTAAAAAAATCTTATTATCTGCTGGTAATTTTTTTAAATTCCAGAATTCCTTGGAAGGGGACAGCTGTGTTATAAAAAATCGCTCAAGGCATAACGTGATTAAAACTAATGCACCATATATTAAAAGGACGAGAACTGCTGCTTTTATTTAATCTCAAAACGGATTTCTGAATACTTTATAATTCTACACCTGCAATAATATATATCTTTGTAAACATTAGTAACTATATAAACAAACTCGATCCTTATTTGTTAACGTTCTGAATAGTTTCTGAATACTTCAAAATTCTACACATGCGATAATATATTTCTTTGTAAACATTAATAACTATATAAACAAACTCGGTCCTTATTTGTTAACGTTCTGAATAGTTTCTGAATACTTCAAAATTCTACACATTACAATATATTCTTTATAGAAAACACTATAACTATATAAACAAACTAGATCCTCATTTTGTTTACGTTCTGATGAGTTTCTGAATGCTTAAAATTCACACGTACAATATAACTTTGTAAACATTAATAACTTATAAACAAACTCACGATCCTTGTTGTTGTTGAATAGTTTCTGAATATTCAAAAATTCTACACTGAATAATATATATCTTTTAAAACTAATAACTATATAAAAACAAACTTGATCTTATTTGTTAACGTTCTGGAATAGTTTCTGAATACTTCAAAATTCACACATACAATAATATATATCTTTGTAAACGCATTACATAACTATATAAACAAACTTGAGTCCTCATTTTGTTTGCGTTCTGAATAGTTTCTGAATACTTCAAAATTCTACACATGCAATATAATATATCTTTGTGGCATATTATATAAACACATCTCGATCTTATTTGTTAACGTTTCAATAGTTTCTAGGTACCAAAATTCCACATGCAATGTATATATCTTTTAACATTGAATAACTATATAAAACAAACTCGATCCTTATTTGTTAACGTTCTGAATAGTTTCTGATACTTAA
Organism: Araneus ventricosus; assembly: GCA_013235015.1. NCBI lineage: Eukaryota > Metazoa > Arthropoda > Arachnida > Araneae > Araneidae > Araneus > Araneus ventricosus. The sequence continues at coordinate 76,928 of BGPR01001990.1, read as the reverse complement.
AATTCTACACATGCAATAATATATATCTTTGTGAAACATTAATAACTATATAAACAAACTCGATCCTTATTTGTTAACGTTCTGAATACTTCAAATACCACGTAATAATATATATCTTTGTAAACACTTAATAATATAAACAAACTCGATCCTATTTGTTAACGTTCTGAATACTTCAATTCTACCACAATTCAAATAATATATATCTTGTAAACATTAATAACTATATAAACAAAGCTCGATCCTATTTGTTAACGTTCTGAATGAATACTTCAAAATTCTACATTCAATAATATATATCTTTGTAAGCATTAATAACTATATAAACACTTCGATCCTCATTTGTTTACGTTAACTTCTGAATACTTCAAAATTTACACGTACACAGTAATATATATCTTAAGACATTAATAACTATATAACAAAACTCGATCTCATTTGTTTACGTTCTGAATAGTTTCTGAATCACTTAAAATTCTACCTGTACAATAATATATATCTTTGTAAATATTAATAACTATATAAACACACTCGATCCTTATTTGTTAACGTTCAAGTAATACTTCTAAAATTCTACACATGTAATAATATATATCTTTGTAAAATTAATAACTATATAAACAAACTCGATCCTTATTTGTTAACGCTTCTGAATAGTTTCTGAATATTCAAATTCTACACATGCACAAATATATATCTTAAACATTAATAACTATATAAACAAACTCCGATCTTATTTGTAGTTGAAAGTTTCCTGAATACTTCAAAATTTACACATTCAATAATATATACCTTTTTTAAACACTATAACTATATAAACAAGCTCGATCTCTCATTTTGTTAACGTTCTGAATAGCATCCCTAAAATCAGGGCATTAAACATCATCAATCCTTCTCTATGCTGCAAGCATGTTAGATCAATCATTCTAAACCATCATTGAAATTAATAACAAACAGCAAGAACTATTTTAAAAAAATAAACCCACCAGAATTAAAATCTCCGACCCTTATAATACAAAACAAAATCAATTTAACAAGCATCGCAGCAGCGTTAAATTTATTTGTACAGCAATGAGTTAGTCTAAAAGAAAACAGGCGAAATTGCATTTTAAATGCCACCAAAGGATGGAGCTGTGCTATTCTTAAGTTCATTTAGTTCGCTTGGACTGGGAAGGTATTCAACGGTGTTTGAGAAAGGAGGAATTCCGCCCGTTCTCATCTAAATTACTCCTTCTGCAAGAGACCTAAAGAAAAAGTTTGAGGCGAGCTTATTGTTCGTAACCTAGTTCTAATTATCTTTAAATGCAGTTATTCAATTTGAACGATTCCATTCCAGAATGGCATTTTATTAAGAACTGTTCGAAGTGGCTGAACTATTCGATAATTTTGTCATTAAATATTATTGTGATTTAGGAAAATAAACATAGCCTTACTTGAATTATTCAGAGTTCTACTATTTGTGCATAAAATTTCAATTATAAATGTTTTAAATATTTGATTCCTTCTGTTGATCTCGGTATTTTTTCACAGAATTCGACAAAAAATATCAAAGGGCAAATAAATTCGTCTGGTTAATCAATGTTATTTTGATTAAAAATTTATTATTTTATTAATAAATACAATATATCATGATGAATAATTACTAATTTCTGCTTACACGGATCTAACCAGACGATAGTTTACAAATATTCTTCAACATTTAATGTTATAGCTTCCATTCACTTTGGGTGACAATACAAAAGAATTTGCTAGTAATTTTATTTAATATATATTATTCTTAATTCAATAGTAAAATAATTTAGAGAACCAAAAATATTTTAAGATATTCTTCGTTTCATATTATTTTGTTATTTCTACAAACCATCAAAGCAATTTTAAGGAAAAAACTTTCTAAATGATAAGATAATCAAGTATGTAAATGGTTTTAGTTTAAGCTCATTAGTATTAGATCTGTAAAAGGTTCATCTTTCAACATTTAAAACAGTTTTCAATTGTTAATCAGAATAGAGAATATTATACGTATATTAATGCACACGAATGTCATCTAACGAATCTGCCATTAAACATTATGATGATGTATGAAGCTTTTTGAGATGTATGTCCCTTGGCTGCTTTATCTCATATCTTAGATCAAATTCAGATCGCGAAACTCAGAGAAAATTGAAAAAAGGAAGAAAAAATAACAAATAAAGATTATCATGAATATGGCGTGTAAAATTTTGAATGGCAAAACCTGCTTTTTGGATGTATAAAGAAATCAAAATCCATGAGAAAGAAAGGGAGACAGCCCATCTCCGCATGAAAAAGTTTCTTTGATGTTCAAAACGTTGAAATTGAAAAAACAAGTATTCCAGGGTTTCTTCAACTTTACGGGTGCAAAATGATGTAGATGCAAGTCGGAATCTGAAAAGTTTAACACTGGTTGGATACGTTTTAGTACGGAATGAAATAAGGAATCATTCTTGCGACTAGAAGGAAATATTCGGCGTTGAGGTCGGTTTTCATTTAAAAATAAAATTCGCGGTAGCATTTTGAATTTTTCCATTCACTTTTTAGATTCTTCTTGAATATATTTTCATGAAAAGTAATAAATCTTCATGCTATATCCATTGAGAGATCAGGGAGCTTGGTGCTTTAGCGGTCAAGGAGTCCAAGTATTCGGTAATGACCAATGTCCTAAACAAATCGATGGATTGAATGTTTCTAATTTGTAAATTTCACGGCCGAGGAATTTGATTATACTTTTATGAATATTCGAACACTGTAGTGTTTTTAATACTGAGAGGCTATCACTTAGTAAAACGTAACGTTGATTATCGTTGATGAGATTATTGATAGGATATTGCTGAGGGCTTCACTAGTGAAAGTGTATATATTGGAACGCTGACCAGCTTAGTCCTCCAGTTTAAACATTTAAATCAGTGCATAATATCAAAAAAGTAAACAAGATTGTGAAGAAGTTTACATTCATTTATGACGAATTTACGAATGGCATCTAAACTCAGCCTTTATAATGTTATCAGTCTTACACAATCACTATCGACTATAGGCCGTTGACCCTCACAGCCCGTTGAATACCTTTATAGCAGCGTTCCTTAAATACATGTAACTATTGATACTATCGAACCAAGTCGATAGTGTCAGGTACATTAAGACGAGATAAGGTTATTATAATTATTCATTGCATTGTAGTAGTTTAACAGTATTAAAAGTTTCAAACCCAAGTATCAAAACTAAATAAAATTAGCAATTAATGCAACAACGTTAAATTTTTGAATGCCTAATTAGTTAGTCTAAAGTGAAAAGAAAACAGACGACATTTTGGTTCAGCTATCTGGAGGATGAAACTGTGTTTATTGCTAGTTTACTTGCGTCCGTTTGGTCTCTATAAAGAAGTGTTCCTTAGCATCAAT
>BGPR01001990.1:45476-73490 GCA_013235015.1 Araneus ventricosus | reverse complement strand
CATCCGGGCCACATTCTTCCCTGAGTTAATTTTTTTCCTTCTAAATGTTGTCCTTAATGCCTCAAATTTAACTTCGAGATAATTATGATGGAGATCATCAAGATTCCGTGGATGAATCGGACTTTTCGTCATCTGAGCATCTGTTATCTACCTCACCTGAAAATACGAACTAAAAGGTTTCTGCCAATGGTTTATACTGAGAGAACAACACACGTTCCGTTCATTTCAGTCGCATTAGAGAGGGCAACTAGAAAACTTGATCACCGGCCGAACCAGGGCTTGATGCCATAACCGAATAGAGCAGGGGTGGGAGCTCAGGCCCTCGAGGCCGCATATAGCCTTCTTGAGTTTCTTATGTGGCCTGCTTACCAGTTATTCACAATTTCCGCTTGAAATATGCATGACTGTAACATAATAATTACAGAGCAATAACCTTTAGATTCCGTTCTGCGGCCTTCTGATCAGCTGCTGAAATCTAATGAGGCATTTCAACAAGATTCTCCACCCCATATAAGAAATATCTTAATACATGCGAGCGGTAACGTAACACGATTTCAGTGCTGGCTTGAGACGAAAATGAAAATTTAACTCTCTAAAGTGGATTAATGTGTTTAATTTTCAAAATCATCATATAAACTTCTATAAAGGGTAATAATGTACGGAAAGTGACGCAATACTATACAGTAGTGACAGGTTAGTGATGTAGCTGACGCGCCAGATCAATGTCACCCCCCGACTGATTATCACTTCCGCCAACATACAGTACAGTACTTCTGGCTTCTTGTACAGCAAGGTGTAAAAGTAATCCGTGGAGAATTTTTAAAGGTGCCTGCTAGTTTGTTTGATAATTTTAGACTATGACGGAAATAGAAACGAATCGTTAATCGAATTTTTTACTGTATTCAAGTTTCTTTGAAGCAACTGATCTGCAGATTTCCAAACGGAAATTCATGTGTTGCAGTTAATAGTATTAAATAAACTATCTATTTCAGACCACCCAAATGACTAGCAATTTTGTGGTGCACGATTTTTTTAATTATTTGCCAAAGCAAAAGAGTCGAACAGCGTTGTGTTATAGATTTGGCAGGGAGCCTCCTCCTTGCATTCTAACATTTGACTTACTAACTTCTTAAAAAGCTGCTTAATTGCAAGAGATTTACCACACTTTGCGTGTCTGCGGAACATTTCATTCGGTTCACATACAATGAACTTTATTAACCTCCAGAAAACTCGAGGAGCTTACTTCATTGATGCGATTGAAATTTATGATTAATCATGTAGATAGTTCTCTCAGTATAAACCAGTGTTTTTGGATACCTTGCCGGACACCGTGTTTTCTTAAATGTAGGTAATGTCTTAACGAAACCTGGTGTAATAAAGAAGACTTCAGTTATTTAGACTCGAGCATTCACTAAGCAACAAAAAAATTCTGTACGTTCTCGCCGAAGAGAGATAAAAGAGCATAAAGAAGAAAGCCCAATAAATGTCAACAAAGCTGGGTGGAACTTGATCTGCAAAAGCGACAGCTGTCCACTGCAAGCTGGACTTCTTGTGTTTACAATCAGCTAATGCTTCTCCCACAGAACGCTGTCACAGCTGGCCATGATGGGTCAAATATGCCGGCGCTGTTTGGAGTGGGCAAGAACGAGAGAATATGTGTTCCTGACACTTTGTTTGTCAATATATCAGAAGGAGAGGACGGAAATATCAGAAACAATTGGTGGAGAATTCTCGATGATGTTTTTCTTCAATATTTTAAGATCCAGATCTTTCGTTACTTAGAAAACTGAATTTGATTTTTTATTTAGAAATTGGTACTTTATTGAAATTAATATTTGCGAGGGGCATTGCTAATATGTGAATAAAGCAATAAATATATGAATTAATTCATTTAGTATTTAATTAAATAAGTGAACCTTTTATTATTCATGTAGCCGTTTTTAAAGGCTTGGGATATATTTCCCATAAAACTCGTCCATGTGCATTCAAACACGACACAACTCAAATATACAACAATTAGATCGGATCGAATTTGGCATATGGTTTTATGAGCAGACTCGTAATTTGTCCAAATTTTGATGCAGACCATCTGTACCAAAAATTTGGACCAACTCACCAAAGGGTTGATTGTCATCGGTCTGTCTATTCTAAACATATGAACTCGATAACTCTAAAATGCCACGATCCGCAGAAATGAAAAATTGTCTTCAAGCCAAAATTGTTGACAAATTTTGGATGCGTGATCTTAGGAAAGAGGCATAAAGTGTACTGGAGTTTCCTCACTATGCTAGGAATCTTCACTACAAATTACACATGTTGTGTACTCCAAGTGGAGCTATCCAAAGTCGCAGGGTCAAAGAAAGCATGGTCGCCACGATAGCAGGTCGGAAGCTGAGGTCGGAGTCACAGCCTTCACTGGCCACGGCCCAACCCTCCCGGTGGACGTCCCGTCATCGCAGGTGGAGGTAACTAACTATTTACTCTGTATTGTACCCCGACAGGAGCGAGAACCACCTTACTTATGGGCTTCCACACAAATACGTAAAACATCAGGGAGTACCATGTTGTGCAAATATACGAGACAGGTACTAAGGGAGAACACTCCGCAGGTTTCTCACTGTGCTCTGAGCAAAGATTGAAAAATTCTAAGTCTCAATGTGCTCCGAGCAGAGATTCTAAAAATTCCAGGTTCTCAACTGCGCTCTGAGGCAGAGATTCTAAAATTCAGGTTCCTCAACTGCTGCTCTGAGCAGAGATTCTAAAAATTCAGGTTCCCGCTCTGGAGCAGAGATTCTAAAATTCAGGTTCCTCAACTGCGCTCTGAGCAGAGACTTCAAAAATTAAGGTTCCTCAACTCGCTCTGAGCAAGATTAAATTCCAGGTTCCTCAACTGCGCTCTACAAAATTCTAAAATTCAGGTCTCAACTGCGCCTGAGCAAAGATTCTAAAATTCTTCCTCAATGTGCTCTAAGCAGAGATTCGAAAAAATTCTAGTTTCTCTAACTGTGCTCGAGCAGAGATTCTAAAATTCAGGTTCTCAACTGTGCTCTAGAAGAGATTCTAAAATTCAGGTTCCTCAACTGTGCTCTGAGAAGAGATTCTAAAAAATTCAGGTTCCTCAACTGTGTTCGAGCAGAGATCTAAAATCAGTAACGACTAAAAGTTATTTAAAAAAATCTTATATCTGCTGGTAATTTTTATAATTCCAATTCTTGAAGGGAACAGCTTGTTATAAAAAATCGTTCACAGTAACGATAAAACTATGACCATATATTAAAGGACAGGCCTCTGCTTTTTTATTTAATCTCTCAAAAGGATTTCTGAATACTTTATAATCTACACCTGCAATATATATATCTTTATAAACATAATAACTATATAAACAAACTTGATCCTCATTTGTTTACGTTCTGAATGGTTTCTGAATACTTCAAAATTCTACACATGCAATAATATATATCTTAGTAAACACACTAACTATATAAACAAACTTGATCCTCATTTGTTTGCTCTGAATAGTTTCTGAATACTTCAAAATTCTAACATGATAATATATATCTTTAGCATTAATAACTATATAAACAAACTCGATCCATTTGTTAACGTTTGAATGCTTCGAATATTTCAAAATTCACACATGCAATAATATATATCTTTGTAAACACTAATAACTATATAAACAAACTTGATCCTCATTTGTTTACGCTCTGAATATTTCTGAATACTTAAAATTCTACACATGCATAATATATATCTTGTAAACATTAATAACTATATAAACAAACTCATCCTTATTTGTTAACGTTCTGAATAGTTTTCTGAATATCAAAATTCTACACATGCAATAATATATATCTTTGTAAACATTAATAACTATATAAACAAACTCGATCCTTATTTGTTAACGTTCTGAATACTTCAAAATTCTACACATGCAATAATATATATCTTTGTAAACATTAATAACTATATAAACAAACTCGATCCTTATTTGTTAACGTTCTGAATAGTTTCTGAATACTTCAAAATTCTACACAGTAAATATATATCTTTGTAAATATTAATAACTATATAAACAAACCTCGATCCTTATTTGTTAACGTTCTGAATAGTTTCTGAATACTTCAAAATTCTATACATGCAATAATAATACCTTTAAACACTATAACTATATAAACAAACTCGATCCTCATTTGATTAACGTTCTGAATGAATAGCATCCCTAAAATCGGCATTAAACATCATCAATCCTTATATGCTGCAAGCATGTTAATAATCATTCTAAACCATCATATGAAATTATACAAACATGTAAAACTATGTTTAAAAAATAAACCGCACCAGAATTAAAGATCTCGCCCTTACTAATACAAAACAAAATCAATTTAACAAGCATCGCAGCAGCGTTAAATTTATTTTGAGCAATGAGTTAGTCTAAAAGAAAACAGCGAAATTGCATTTAGGCACTCAAGGATGGAGCTGTGCTATTGCTTTAAGTTCTATTTAGTTCGCTTGGACTGGGAAGGTATTCAACGGTGTTTGAGAAAGGAGAATTCTGCCGTTCTCATCTAAATTACTCCTTCTGCAAAGACCTAAAGAAAAGTTTAGGAGCATTAATGATTCGTAACCTAGTTCCCTAATTATCTTAAACTGCGTTATTCAATTTGATGATTCCATTCCAGATGCCATTTTATTAGAACTGTTCGAAGTGGCTGAAGCATATTCGATAATTTTGTATTAAATATTATTGTGATTACTGAAAATAAACTAGCCTATACTGAATTATTCAGAGTTTTACTATTTGCATAAAATCAATTATAAATGTTTTAAATATTTGATTCCTTCGTTGTTGGTAAATCTTTTTCCAGAATTCGGACAAAAATATCAAGGGCAAATAAATTGTCTGGTTAATCAATTTATTTTGTTAAATAATTTATTATTTTATTAAAAATAATATATCATTGATGAATAATTAACAATTTTCTGCTTACACGGATCTAACCAGACGATATTCTAAATATTTTTCAACATTTAATGTTATAGCTTCCATTCACTGTACTGGGTGACAATACAAAAGAATTTACAGATAGTAATTTTATTTAATATATATTATTCTTAATTCAATAGTAAAATAATTTAGAGAACCAAAAAATATTTTAAGATATTCTTCGTTTCATATTATTTTGTTATTTCTAACAAACCATCAAAGCAATTTTAAGGAAAAAACTTTCTAAATGATAAATAATCAATGTGTAAATGGTTTTAGTTTAAGCTCATTAGTATTAGATCTGTAAAGGTTCATCTTTCAACATTTAAAACAGTTTTCAATTGTTAATCAGAATAGAGAGGAATATTATACGTATATTAATGACACGAATGTCATCTAACAGTCTGCCATTAAACATTATGATGATGATGAAGCTTGTTTGAGATGTGATCGCCTTGGCTGCTTTTACTTCTCAAATTACTCTAGATCAAATTCTGAGATCGCGAAACTCAGAAAAATTGAAAAGTCAATGGAAGTAAAAAATACTAAATTAAAGATTATCATGAATATGGCGTAAAATTTTGAATGGCGAAAACCTGCTTTTTGGACTGTATAGAAATCAAAATCCATGAGAAAGAAAGGAGACAGCCCATCCGCATGAAAAAAAGTTTCTTTGATGTTCAAAACGTGAAATTAAAAAAGCAATATTCCAGGGTTTCTTCAACTTGTACAAGGTGCAAATGATGTAGATGCAAGTCGGAATCTGAAAAGTTTAGACACTGGTTGGATACGTTTTAGTACGGAATCAGAGAAATAAGAATACATTCTTGCGAGCTAGAAGGAAATATTCGGCGTTGAGGTCGGTTTTCATTTAAAAATAAAATTCGCGGTAGCATTTTGAATTTTTCCATTCATTTTTAGATTCTTCTTGAATATAATTTTCATGAAAAAGTAATAAATCTTCATGCTATATCCATTGAGAGATCAGGGAGCTTGGTGCTTTACGGGTCAAGGAGTCCAAGTATTCGTTTCTGTAATGCCTGAATGTCCAGGGTCCAAACAAAACTCGATGGATTGAATGTTTCTAATAATTTGTAAATTTCGGCCGAGGAATTTGATTTATACTTTTGAATGAATATTCGAACACTGTAGTGTTTTAATACTGAGAGGCTATCACTTAGTAAAACTGTAACGTTGATTATCGTTGATGAGATTATTGATAGTGAAGTATTGCGAGGGCTTCACTAGTGAAAGTGCTATTATAATTGGAAACGGATCCAGCCTTAGTACTCCAGTTTACATTATTAAATTGCATAATATCAAAAAAGTAAGCAAGAATTGTGAAGAAGTTATATTCATTTATGAGAATTTACGAATGGCATCTAAATCAGCCTTTAAATGTTATCCAGTTACACAATTTCAAATCACTATGACAGGCCGTTGACCCCTCACAGCCAGTTGAATACCTTTATAGCAGCGTTCCTTAAATATCGATGAACTATTGATACTATCGAATCCAAGCGATAGTGTCAGGTACATTAAGACGAGATAAGGTTATTATAATTATTCATTGCATTGTAGTAGTTTCAGATTAAAAGTTTCAAAACCCAAGTGACTCCAAAACTAAATAAAATTAGCAATTAATGCAACAACGTTAAATTTATTTGAATGCCAATTAGTTAGGTCTAAAGTGAAAAGAAAACAGACGACATTTTGGACTAGCATCTGGAGGATGAAAACTGTGTTTATTGCATTAGTTTACTTTCAGTCCGTTTTGGTCCTATAAAGAAGTGTTCCTTAAACATCGATAGTTCAACTATCGGTAGTCCAGTTGATAGTTTTCCAAACCTATCGACCGAACTATCGATAGTTTTCTCCTCCGGCGATTACGATAGGTGCTTCTTCAGTCGATAGTTTAGATACTATCGATAGTTCCAGTCGATTGTTTAGATATCATCGATAGTTCCAATCGATTTTAGATACTCGATAGCCCCAGTCATTGTTTAGATACTATCGATAGTTCAGCCGATAGTTTTGAAACTATCGATAGTTTTGAGAAAGTCGATACTAGTGATTGTTTCAGTCGATAGTTCCAAAACCCTGACACTATCGATTTGGCTTCGATAGAATCGATAGTCTATCGATGTTTAAGGAACACTACTATAAAGGTATTCAACGGGCTGTGAAGAAGAAGGAAAGTCTATTTTTCTCACACTCAGTTCTTTATCTTTAGAGAGTTAGGGGAAAAAAGTTTATATGATGAACACAAATTTCTTTCGCATACCAGTTAAAGTTTCGTAATCATTTTGAAAAGTGATCTTTAATTTAGGATTATATTTTAGAATGCACATTTTATTGAAGAATTGTTGCAAGTAAAAGAAGGAGTTTCTCCAGTTTTCTCATTAAAAACAAGTTTAATTTGTTGGAAAAATAAACTTGATCTAATTGAATTGTTTAGAATTTATCACTTGAACGACTTCAGTTATACAATATTCTAAATATAGGCTACAAAAAATGTCTCCATTCTATAATGCTAATTTTAAATAGGGCTTAGTAAATTCCAATATTTATAGTCTGAAAAGTTATATCTTATTTAAAAAGCACTTAAGAAAGAACTTTTCAAGGCATGTTTACGTTGGAAATTGGCCAATATTCCATTTTACAAGGCACATATTATTTAAGAAAAATTCTAAGTGGAATACAGAAACTACGGTTTTTCTCATTAAGTATTCTTGTATTAATTAGAAAAATAAACACACTATTATTTAATTATTCAAATTTAATTTTCGTATAGCTTCATCTTGAAAATATTCTAAATATTTATGTTTTTTTTAATTAGTACATGCTTGATTAACTTTACATCTACTTGTACCGAACTTGGACAACAATAGCAAGGGGAAGATAATTTTCTGTTAGTTAGTATTATCTCATTAAATATTCCTTTGATGATTTAGAAATCCATTCTGTATTTTTCGAAAATCCTCTCCTTTACAGCTTGAACAACCAATAAATAAATATATTTCAAAATATATTGTCTGTAGTTAATTCTACTCCCTACTGAACTCGAATAACAATAGCAAGACTAACAGAATATCACTGTTTCTCTTTATTTTTAAATACATATTACTCATAAGGGGAGTAAGTTTATGGTTACGTGATATGCATAAAATGTGCCATGTCGGTTTAATTTGAGAAAGCATTGCACACTTTACAGACAGAAGAAGGACTTTGCATCATCGCACAACGTCAGGCAACTGACATTTAAATGTTAAATGACGTGCCCAATTATGTTTGTCACGTCATCATAACGTCTCGTGAATTTATTTCATTATGAGATTAATACAGCAGGTCGAAAAAATATTTTGATTGTATTTTGTCATATATAATTTTATTAGAAGTAACATGCTTCTGGTATATCTCCCTTTTGAAATGTTGACACCAATTTTAGAAAATATATCTATTTACACTTCTCACAAAAAAGACACAAAACATACTTTAGAAATTAGTGCGGTGCGTCGCACTTAGAAACCAGAGCTCTTTAAAACCAACAAATGGCAAAGTCAGGCATAACATTCGAAATTCATCTGCTGCTTGTTTACAAAGAGCAATCCTTTGCGATTGCCTCAATCGTTCCTTCAAACATAGCCAGTAGTAGCCAAACATCACAATCCCACGAAAGGCATTCGTAAACGAAAAATTCTTCCAAACGATATATAAATGGATTTAGGTTTAATCTTATCGCTCGTAAAGAGTGACGTAACTATTGACTGACAGGACTTGCAAAATGGCAAGGGTCCTCGGCCTTGGAGGGCTCCTACCCAAGGTCTTACAAGTGCATAGCCACATAGGCACTGCTACAGTCCTGTCTTCCAAAATTAAAAACAGGCCCAACCATGAATACTTGCCATGGGCACCGCATTGTCTAGTTACATGTTAATGATAATTTAATCAACGCTTTGAATGGTGCATTTCTTTGTAAAAAAAACGCTATTAATTGTTCTTTATATATAAACTAGCCGCCTTCGGCGACCAGCTGGTTCGCCCGTTTATATTAGTTTCTATTTTTGTATTTCACATTAATTGAAGCATTCCCCGTCGCAGTCTCACCCGCGACAACTCAAGAACGATGAATAAAAAAGTGATTATTTTATTGTATTAGTCGGATAGTAAAATATGTAAAGACATAAATTAAAAAATGCCAGCGATACAATTCTGTATGATGTATCACAACTAACGAAACTTAAATATTGCATTTCAAATATCTCTCACTCAATTCATCTATCATTCATCGGTAGAATGATTTACCCTGAATAGGGTCGAGAAAGCCCGACCGTCAAAACTGTACACTTAAGCCTAACCAAAATTTGAATAAAAATTTACAATATAATATAAAAAAAATTTTAAAGCGTTTTCATGCCTCATAATTTTAAAATGACAGGAACGCACGAGATTAGATGCTTGAATACGAAAACAGAAAAAAACCTGAAATGAAATGTCTGTTGCCATGTGTTAAAGAAATTATTACTTTGAAGCAGGTGCGACAAAATATTTCAGCAATGCAATGAATATTAGAGTGAAAATTCTGCTTTGGAGTTAATTTCCCAAGAAAACAATTTATACTATCACAACAGCAACAAATGCAAAAGCGCGTGAATAAAAGATTTGCTGAAATAATGAGATGGTTTGAATTTTATTTACAACAATAAAAACATTCTTACAATTCATGTTTCAAAATATTTTGAAACATTATTTAAAATTGGACAAAATGTCGCATGGAAATAATATTGGTGTCATTGAAAAGCTAATTTTTTATCTTTAAGATGATGTGAAAATGGTGTTTTTGCGATTATAGGATACGAAGTTATTCCATAAAAAACGTTAAAATTTAAAGTGATCTTTAAATAATTGAAATTCTAATTAAAATTTGGAAATATCCTTTCTTAGTGAGCACCTACTCCCCAAGAAGGAACAGCCTACCAAATTTAAAGTTTCTATTCCCAGTGGTTTGGGAGATTTCGTAATGAGTGAGTCATGGTATTTGCCTTTTATATTTGAAGATGCATATATATACTTTCCAAAATTCTAGCTTTAAACTTTCTATAAACCTATATACCTTCAATTCGTAATGAGTATTCTAAATTAAATGAAGCTGATGCTATTGCAACAAAATAAATACATTGGAACCTCAGGAATCCGAACCAGAGAAACCCAAAATTTAGGATAATTCGATTTTTTTTTAATTTTCTAAAAAAAAATTATTAAAAAATGAAGGAAAATAAAAATTACGTATCAGGAACAAAGCTAATGCTTATTCCTAACTTAAAAGAAGCATTTGAATTTGTATGTAAGAATGAGTACGGCATTTTAATGAGTAGAAACACAATCGGTTATCATCTTTTATCGTAAGGAACTGCATATGCTTGATGATGCGAATCGCAGCTCTAGCTCTTTCCGTACGCTTTTCACAGGGATAACCCGAATTATCCGGAATTCGAACAAAAATCAGTGCCAATTAGTTCGAATTCTCGAGGTTCAACTGTAATTATAATAATTTTAATTATTACAATTATTTATTCTGCTACAATTTTGCAGAAAATTGACAGCTCTCGAAATCTAAATCATGCAAACCTAAAGCAAATTAGCAGGTATTGCGTGGCGTTAAATACAATTGGGCGACCAGTTAGTTAGTCTACGGCAAAAAGAAAACAAACGGAATTGGATTTAGCTGGGCGCTGTATTTATTGCATTAAGTTTACTTTGATCTCTGAAGGTATTTGAAAAAGGCGGGAATTCTTTCTATCTCATACTAAATTGCTCCTTCTCCAGAGATTTGGAGAAAAAGTTTATAAGGAACACGAATTGTATTCGCAACGCAGGTAAAGTTTTCTAATTATCTTAAACTATGATCTTTAACCTGCGTTTCCATTTCAGAAAAGCACATTTTATTCAAGAACTATTTAAAATAAAAGAAGAACATTCCGAGTTTTCTCCTAAGCGTTTAATTGATTTTAAAAATAAACGTACTCTTACTGAATTATTCAGAATTTACTCCTATTGAATATTCTAAACAGAGAGGATGAGAAAGTTTCTCTACGATGTAGAGAAAAATCTTGAATAAATCTCCACACGCATAACGGAAAGTTAAATCTTATTTCGCACCACGACGGAATTAATTATACGAATCATGTTAATGCTAAAAATTTAGCCATCTTTTTTTCATAATACATCATAAGCTGTAAGCACAAAGCAATAACGAAATAAATGTGAGTTCAATGTCAAATAAATCTTCTGCAATCTAAAGTCACCTATTGTATGCTGTCGACATAAAAGCTATCATAGATAGGATTTTATTTGCAGACGATATGTTTATTATTAGCATATAGATCTCAAATAAATATTTGTGCAATTAGGAAATTTTCAAGTGTAGAATACTGGTAATACTTCCACCAATATGTAATTAATGAACCAGATAATTATCGTTGAATTTTGAATGCAATCATTCGCAGTACTTATCGAAATTCATTTTGGTGCTTAATGCATTATAGGTTATTGAGGGGAGGGAAACTTTTTGCACTGAAAAGCTTCATTCAATTTGGGCAGTTGGGCAAAAGGCCACGCGAGCAGAATCTTATTTTTCAGTAATTATTATTATATTAATACGATTATATTACTGCAATGCAAATTGTAAATAACTGATAAGGCCCCAGGTTCTCCAACCCCGGATTATAGCAATGAACTGAAAAATTTTGAAGAGAGAGGACGTAATGGAAGACGGTAATTGCTTACGCACCTCCATAATATTTCTGAAAATCTATCGAGGATCGTCTTTTCTATTCACTTGAAAAAGTAAATAAATTCAGAAATTGAATTTTCCATCTATCGACGTTATTAATGCAAATGGTTAATGATACATCTTTGTGAAATTTATTTCCTGTGTTCAAAAATATACTTGTAAATACTTTTTTGTTTCATTGTTTAATTATTTACTATATATTACTTTTTTTCGTTTTGTTTCCTTTGTGTACATTGAATGTCTTCTACATCTGGTATATTCTTGATAAAGCGATTCTAAAATATATCTTCCAAAAGTTTATTTCATTCCTGATTCGAACATAAATGGCGTTCCATTTCAAGTCTGCTATTTACTTGGAGCGATGATCTTTAGTTCAAAATTCCAATCCAGAATGGGCATTTTATTCAAGAACAGTTAGAAATGGAAAGGAAATTCTGCACTTTTTTCATTAAATATTCTTGTAATTTATCAGAAAAATAAGCGCTCTCTTATTAAATTATTCACTCTGCTGTACAGCTTCAAATATGAAATATTCTAAATATTCCTGCAAATAGTTTGGATATCATTATTTATATTAGTTGCGCATTGACTTTATCTTCATTCAAAAAGAGTGCATTAAGGAAAAAGATGATAAAAAATATTACAAAATATTACGCGTTTTGTCAGTGTAATAACAAAATGTTTACAAGTACCTATAAAGGTCTTATTTTCTTATTTAAAAAAGTTAAACTCAAAATAATTATTATTTATCAACACAGCAATAACAAATATTCGTAAGCATTTTATAAATTATAACGATACCTTAGAGAAAACAGTTTTCGTAAACCAACTTTATTTTTTATTAATATTTTATCGTCGAACATTTCGCTGTTTAAAAAATTACTTTTTCTTTGCAAAGTGTTTTAATTATATTTTTATTTAAACGCATTTGATTTGATTTGATTTGATTTGGAAAATTCTTTAATTGCCTTGAATATTTCAACTCTTGCATTCCGTTCCATGTCTTTTTTTTAACATTAAACCTATGTTCATAAAATATTATACTTTAATTGTCTTTAGCTAATTTAAACTTTGTAAATTAAAGGAAAAGTATAACATAAAGTATTATAAAGAAAAGTATAAAAGTAAAACAAATTATACTTCTATTCAAAAATTTAATTATAAAATATTATGAAAGGAAAAATAATAAGGAATATCTTAATTCTATTTAAAGTATTTATTTTTTAAAAGAACTAATTGGACAGAAAAGGACTCTTTATGGAAGGGAACATATTTTATGGACTTCTTTTAATTTTTGGGCGATAATAATAATAAAACAATCAATAAGTAATATTGACTACACCTAATAAAAATCGGCAAAAAACTGATATTTTTATTAAATTGGCAGAATTGCCAATAAAGATTTTTAAAAACTGGTATAGTTCCCTTTATAAAAACAAGAATCAAAACAGCAAAAAGTATATTTAACCTGCAATAACCTCCAACAACTCTAACAAATACAACAGAATTTCCCTTCAATTAATATTCTTAAACTGAAAATTCGCAATGGGTTCTTCTGAAAATAATTTCCGAAGTTGGAAATATTTTTAATTTTCTCGTTTTATCGTTCTATTATTTACAATGTATAACTTTCCTTTTTTCCCTTCTTATTATTATTCTGTATGGACCAGTTTGCTGTTTTGTTTATTTACATTAAAATGCGGTAACTACGTAATTCCGGTGTAATGCTAAGTCAATGAAATCTTCAAATCGGAAGTCCAGGTTTTTAATGTAAATAAACAAAACAGAAAACTCCTCCATACTGAACACTTTTTATATCGAGCATATTCTAGAAAAAAGTTGATTAAAAATCGTCTGCCAAAATATATTCTTTTCGTTTGTTATGTAACTTCCTCTATCGAATTTGACCAATAAGAACAACAGAATCTGCAAAAATCTAAGTTAAATTTTTCCTAGTCTAAATTATTATGTGAAGGTGCACGTGAAATTTTCTCACAAAGCGGAACTCTGTAAACCACAGAGAAGTAGAACTCTTTCTCTGTGCCGTAAACTAAACAGCGTTGCCGTTATCTTCTTAATATAAATGATTGATTCATGAGGCATCTGTGTGCATGAAATTAGTCTCGCAACTTAAAGTATATTTTCAAGCCAAAATTCATTTTATCATTAACAATATGTTGCAGTTTCTTCAAATTGATAATATTTACATGTTTCTCAAATATGTGTATGTTATTTGGAATTGCTGTGCATTAATCTTGCAATAAAGTGGTTTAAAGAAAATGGAGTCGCTTTCTCTCAATAAGTAATCTGTTCCGATTCCCTTTCTTTTCTGCTTGCATTACTAAATATTAAGATCAAATACAGGCTTGTGATTGAAACTCTCGCAATTCTTCGAACTCTTAAAGCGAATCATAGATATTTTCTTCACTCATGTGAAAGGGGACAGTGGGATCTTTGGTAATGAAAGAGCCGATTTTTTGGCAAAGAATGCCCTTAATATGCCAATTAACATAAACGTCCGAATTCCCAAATGTCATTGGAAAAGACTCAGTCATCAGAAGCTCCTGGGCCAGTGGGAAGAGGGGTATGCTTCTTCATCAAGAGCCCTTAATATGCCAATTAAAAAAAACGTCCGAATTCCCAAATGTCATTGGAAAATACTCAGTCATCAAAAGCTCCTGGGCCAGTGGGAAGAGGATTATGCTTCTTCATCAAAAGCCCTTAATATGCCAATTAACATAAACGTCCGAATTCCCAAATGTCATTGGAAAAGACTCAGTCATCAAAAGCTCCTGGGCCAGTGGGAAGAGGGGTATGCTTCTTCATCAAGAGCCCTTAATATGCCAATTAAAAAAAACGTCAGAATTCCCAAATGTCATTGGAAAAGACTCAGTCATCAAAAGCTCCTGGACCAGTGGGAAGAGGAGTATGCTTTTTCATCAAAAGCCAGCCACACAAAAAAGTTTTTCCAAAGGTGAAATTCTTCTCTACTCTTTTAAAGTTATTCAGTTCC
The DNA here is from genome assembly GCA_013235015.1 of Araneus ventricosus. Lineage (NCBI taxonomy): Eukaryota > Metazoa > Arthropoda > Arachnida > Araneae > Araneidae > Araneus > Araneus ventricosus. Next base: position 58,697 of record BGPR01001990.1, on the reverse strand, counting down.
TTACTGGGTATTGTAATTTTGGGAAATATTTAAAGAGGTTCCATCGACTGGACTAGTGACTTGTGTGATCGTTCTGCAAGAGAAATTCAAAACTTAGAGCATATTATTTTTCGGTGCCTGCATGTCCAGGATTGCCGGAAAATTCTACCGCAAAAACTTGCCGTATCAGATAATGACTGGCCTGTCGCCTTGATTTCATTGATTAACACAAAGTCCTCTTTCTTATCTTTTACAGAATTTGTTCGCACTTGTAATTACAAATGATGTTTTTCCTATTGGTTAGAAAACTTTTGCACCTTTTGTAAAACCGTTTTGCTCAATATTGCTATAATGATGTTTGTTTTCTTCTTCGCTGTTTTTTGTGGGTACTTACGTATTAACGCCACCAAGGCTACAGATTGGCGGTAATGCGCCAATAAAGAGAAATCTTGTTTACAAAAACCGCCAAATTGGCGTTAATACGTAAGTACAAAAACCGCCAAATTTGGCGGCACTTAAAAACCGCCAAATCTGTAGCTTCGGTGGCGTTAATACGTAAGTACCCTTTTATGCATCATCCCTAATTTTTTGTATACGTCTTTCTTTCTTTTTTTCCCTTGAGGGTATTTTGTACCTTTTACTTCTGTATAATTTTGATTCCTTGATTATTGAAACTTTGATTTTCATTTCTTGATGGAGTTCAAAACGATTTTTTGGTATTATTATTATCATTAGTATTTTTTTTACTTTGTTTTATTTACTTCATTTAATTTTTTTGTTTTCTTATCTTTTTAATTTTCTTCTTTACTTTTATATTTTTTTATTTTTTTTCTGTGTAAAGAATTGTCTTTCAAAGACTGAATTGTTTTGTATACTTATTCTGTAAGCCTCGTGTTGTACATTTATGGCACACGAGGAGTATCTCATGTTCAATTATAAATAAATAAATTATTTCATATTTCTGTATATTGGTTATTTTCTACATCCTGCCGTATTCCATGAGAAAATAATGCCTCAATTCCAAACTTAAGAACGTTATTATTTCACTGTATTCTTTGTTAATATGTTTAAATGGATTTCAACAAGTGAACCTGATATTACTTTTAAAGATATGTTTCTACAAAATTAGAAGTATTAAAATCCTCATGAACAATTCAAAACTTACAAAAAGTAGATAATTGAGAATTGAAAACTTAAACAATAATTATCGCAAAATATTGAGACAATATATTTCAAAAGAAACTTATTTGAGATTCAAGGATTTAATTTCTATGAAGAAATGTAAGGTTTTGTTTTTTTTATATATAATTCCTGTTTTTATTTCTAATCAATATGTATTTCAATACTAATTGAGATTATTTCTAAATGTTTGTTAATTTTTTTCAGTAGTAATTTTTAAAAAGTGATGTTGATAAGTTAGTTTTAGTTTTTTTTGCGTTAGTTTTTTTAGCTAGGTAACATTGTTTGTGAAAAAATGTATAAATAATTAAAGGCTGCTTTAAACAAGTGGCGTAGTTTGCCTCGTAGCAGCTATTACGTACTTTACAGAGTACAAGTTTCCAATATACTTAATTTCTAATGACTTCGAAAATTTTATGTAGTATTGTTAGTAAACTTATAATATTGAAATTATTTACTTTATATAAAAGTTTCTAAAAATTTTATAAACATGTCATTTCGGAGCATAACAGTAAAGATTTTGATAAAATGCAATGTCTTATTTGCAGTATGATAATTCAGTCTAAAGTCCCTTATCACATTCATCTAAGCGTAAACATACTTCAAGTATGTGTAAGCTTAGTATGCATGTTATATGTTATCGAATAATACAGATTGCTCTTAGTTAGTATGCTTACGTTATATTTTCATTTCATAAACATGATCGAATAAATTTCATTAATTGTTTCTGCGTAGTTCCTACAGTAGAAATCCAATCTGAAGTTTTATTTTATTTTAAAACAGCCATATTCTTTTAAACAATAATAAAAAAGAATAAATATATTGAATAAAATTTCGTTACTTGTTTATTGTATAATTCCAAACGTAGAAATTCAAACTGATTTTTAATTTTATTTAGTAATTTCTATATTCTTTTAAACAATAAAGCTTTTGTCTTTTGCATATTTGAGAACTGACAGAAAAATAAGCACATGAAAACTAGACATTTTTCATTTTTATTATTCAAATTTGTTTATTTGCTACGAAATAGTTAACAACGAAATTCAATTTACATTTTAATTTCGTTCTGAAATAGCTTTTGTTTCAAGCAACGAAACGTTTTCCGTTTCCTTTCAAACTAAATAGACTCTCAAGAAAGAAAATAGAGCAGTCCTGTTATTATTAAGATGAAATAGAATAAACAATTTTGTAATTTTCTTATTTGTATTTTAAGATTATATACATATTGAATCGCAATATGTATATAATCTAAATTTTTAATGTAATGTTAATCTTTAATTTTAATGTAAATATGTTCACCAGGTTTAAAAATGAATATAATATTATATCGTTTGTATTTGTCGATTCCAAATCCATTTTGAAAGCAAAATGTGGATTCGCATGGCAGGATTTGTATAAGCGCAGTATTTTTATAGATGGAATCCACTGTGTAAATTGAAAATTGCGACTAATTTGCACATGGTTGTTTGTTATATATTTTTTTAATGTCTGCATAAATTGATTTTGGAACAAAGGAGAATCCCTTAGTGCAACGCTTGATCTGAACGTATAAAAGCAGCTAATTTCAAACGATATTTTTGCGATTCTATTTCTTTCAACAGTCGTTGCTCTTAACAAAAAAATCGAATTTCTTTCCAACAAACATTTCCATTGTCAGCCTTTTTTTCAACTCTTCAGCCTAGTGGAGAGCACAAATTTTAAAGAAGAGAGTAACATTTTTTATGTGTTTACAATTGTTTCTTTTGTAAAGGAAGCCATCATGATGGAAGGGAAGAACATTTCTTTTCCGTTCCATCAAAAAAATGGCGGGAGAAACTCTAAGGAATATACGAAATCTGGCTTAGAAGTTTAAAGATGAAGGGTTTGGAACGGTACTTTAGAACTCCTGTGTGTCGGGAAATTCTCTTTTATGTTTGCATATGAAATTCTGAATTTTTCATAGGGCAGAGTTTTCTTATGCAGATTTTGACGCCGCTTATTCGATAACGGTTGTTTGATGTGTTTCCCCCACAAATATGTTAGTTCCATTCCGAGTGCTTTTCGACTAAACTTACTCAAAGGAATGTTTTCTGCTTTTGCCGCTCAGAAAATATCCGATTCAAAAGTTGAAGTATTCATGAATTTAAGCCCGAATTCATATTGTTCGTTTTTTTATATAAATATTATAGGAAAATGCTTTAAAACTGAATATTTTATAATCTTTTCTGGTTTCACACATTGATGTTAATTTTTCAACGAATAAATGTTATCGGATGCAATCGTATTTACGAAATTTTTTAATTGCTGTAAACATAATTACATAACTCACTTATATCGATTTTTTGTTGTTTTAATATTTTTAAATCCCAAAAAGGGAACTTGAACAATTTTGTCGATAAATTATTTCAAGTTAAATTTTAATAAAATAGCTTCTCTTTTCTCTCTGTGTTCTTTTTTTGTTCGTAAAAAGATAATATCTGCATGAAAAATAGCATTTCTCAATTACACTTTATGAGATAAGAAATAGAAAAAGTAAAATTGCCAATTATAGGAAAATCTGCACATTTTTGGACTGATGAAGAATAATTTAATTGATCAAAATATAATTATTTTTACTTTGTTTTAAGATGGTTTGAAAACAAAAAAGAAAGTTATATGTTGCTTCATCATCATTTTCATATCTTGCACTGCGCGGATTAATATAATTTTGAGTTTGTCTACTTAATAAAGCAACATTTTATAAATGTACAAAAATGTAGAAAATATTTTTTATCAAAAATCTATATGTGGAAACAATAATCATACAAACATAAGGCGTTTATAGAAATACTCTACGTAAATTGAAATTTTAATCAAATTTTATATATAATGTATGGTCTCGGATTTTGAAACCCTTCGCGCTTTTGCGCATGCGTCAGCCGGAATTGATATCTCTAAAATAGGGGTGAAGTGAAAAATTGAGGGGGAGATGTTTACATTTTACTTAGAGTGATCTAACAAAGAACTCCAGAGATGAATGCATCTTACTCACTGCATGTCACCCCTTTCCGGAGTAAAATCGTTCAAAAGTGCTAGTCTTGGCTTTGAAACGATCTATACTTTTTTTTATTTTTAATAAATGTCTTTTATTCTTAATTAAAAAAGTTCTACTTTTACACATTAATTAACACTCGTTAATTAATAATTAATGAGTGTTTTAAAAACTTTGTGTGTACATTAACAAAAGCGTGTTTTAAAACGTTGTGTGTACATTAATAAAAGCGTGTTTTAAAAACTTTTCTTTACTTTTATTACTTTTCAGTCTTTAATATATTTCATAATTGATTATTATAAATATTACGGTAACTTGTCTTCAATTTTTTCTCAAATTCAGTACCAGATGCGCCTTTCGTAGGGAATTGAACCTAAATAAAATTAAACGGTTGATAATTAAGTTCTAAAAATATTCAAATATTGTTTTCTCATAGGGAAAACACAACTGTAGAGAATTTCAAGAATTCTAGTACATCAAAAAGTGAGTAAAATCGATTACAAAATTTCATCTTTACAAACATAAACAAGTCGAGTTAAATAAAAACGTCTAAAAATGGAATGAGTTGGGGTTTTTTTCAGCTTTTTTTATGGGAAATCATAAAGTATCAAGTTTCTTGAAAAATGCAGTATACTGAAATGCATATATATTTAAATAATGGAATCCTTAATAAATTGTTTTTTATTGAATCAAAACTGTAGACTTTCAAATCCGAATCTATTGAGAAACTTTTTATTCTACATTGGATTCTGTACAATTGATTATACCGGATTATTTTTTAATATAATAAAAATATTCTAATGAAGACAAAAACGAATAATTTTTCTTTCAGAATATGCACTCTTGGTGTTTTGATAATAAGAAGCGACGTAAAAGTTGCATTTGAATTATTTATCTTTCAAAAACTACGAAATGATCTTAACTAAATACACCTGATCACGCAACCTTTTATCAGAAAATTCCTCGTTGTAATTTGCTTGAGAGGGAACTTGAATAATATTTTAGTACTTCAATTTTTCAAGCCTAATGGAACAGCCTGCTGTTTAACTTTACGACATTTCGGCTTAGAGCAAGTCATTTTAATGTCCTCCAGCAGAAAATTCAGAAACGCGGTTTAATGTGAATCAGGCCATGCCCAACATTTTCTGGTTCTTTTTAATAGAATACGAAAGAATAAAAAAGTCAAAAATTAGACTGAATGAAGGCAATTCGAAAAGAACGCGAAGAAACGAAAGTCATGAAATGAAGTTTTTGAACATTTAAACAGAAAGTACATTCAAAGGTCAAAAGTGCAAATGATTTCCTGAAATAAGCTTATTTCAAACTGGGAAAATATTTTGCTTTCTTTCTCAGTATTTGAATAAGTTATTTCCATTATTACGATGTGCATTAACCTTCCAGCGGGCGCGCGTTTGCGAGTGATACTTGTATTGTGCATCGTATTGCACATTTATATCGTTATTTTATATATTTAAGTGCAACTTTAATTATTAAATCTTTGCTTACTATTAGGCTGATAAATATAGATATAAATAAAAGTTGCATTTATTTTTGTAAAATAACATGATATATATATGTAATACGATGCACGATATGTCGTAAAATTTGCGTAAGCGCCCGCCGGAAGGTTAATATAAGACGTACTTGTTTGTTTTGGGTAATATTATCTTAGTCTTTTTCAATGATGCAATACGTACGGATTAAAAATGTCCGGTACTTTTCCGTTAGTCGGGCGCAAGCAAAAAATCGCCAAATAATGTAGAATTCCGCCAAATTTCTTACAACCATTCTCTTGGCGACTTGGCTCGCGTTTGGTTCACAATTGGCGACATTTGCGACCGGCTAACCGAAAATCGCTCCGCTCTTGGCGACTTGGCTGTTCACAATTGGCGACATTTGCGCCCGGCTAACGGAAAAGTACCAAATTTCCTTTTACAGTTTAATAAAGAACATTTTAAAGCGTTCTTGTTATTAAATTATTCCAAATTTGTCGCCTATACTGCTTTAACCATGAAATATTCTAGATACAACTGGCAATTTTTATGCTTAAATTGAATCAACACTCTGTGCAATTTTTTAAATCACTCTTTAGATGCAACGTTTGCAAATGTGTTCAAAGCCAATTGATTGCTTTCATTGAACCAAGCGAGTTGTATCTTATATGAAAAGCTTAAATAGTTTTAAATGATCCAACGCTGTAAGGGTACTGAGTAAACCCAGTAGTCTGTGATGCAGTAGAAAATTGGCTTACTTCCAAACCCGCGGAAATCACGGGAGGGTTTATGAATAAACCTCGATTTCAAAAATAAGATCTCCTTTGAAAACTATTTCATGGTATGGTGGAATAAATACACTAAGTATATCTAAGTTAAAAATTATATAATTTTCATATATACAAAGCATAGTTGTAGTCGCTCTTGAGACTGGCAGCTGAAATAGCGCCGTGTGAGGTCTCCCCTTCTCTGTTTCCCACGACAACGGACCACACAAGAAATCCCTAAGGCGTATGAAGAGGGAAGCGTAAGAAGTCGTGCACGGCCCCGTCTTACGCAAACCCAGGGGGGTGTCCGAAAAGGACATTGCAGTATCGCTTGTTAGACCGCACATGTAGAAGCCGACAAAAAGGAGCACTTACTTTTGACCGCTTCCAATGATGAGCCTGGAAGGTGGGCGCTAAATTGAGGTTGGATGATTAGTTCGGCACACGGACGAATCACTGAAATTTAATTCTTCGGCCACTCCTCTCAGATCTGGAAGGTAGGGGGTTTAAGAAGGGAAGACGGAGAGACGAGAGCGGAGAGTAAACACACGGGGTGTGACTCCAAGGTGTTGGATTGCGAAATCCGAACTTTGATTAAACGGGTGTTTTATGACCCCGTGAAAAATTAGCCAAATCCTTGGCTAGGCTAGTTCCTGTGGTGAGCTGCGGAATTGCATAATAGCATCCCTTTGGAGGATTGTTGGAAATTAGTGATCGTTTTGCATAACCTCGCTGTCAAATACCGACCTCCGGTATCTCTTACTCAATCGGAGTATACTTTTAGCCAGAGCATAGCTATCTTAATCCCTGTAGTGGATTACTGAAATCGACTGAGCGTTCGATAAACCTCAGTTGCATCTACCGATCCTTGGTACCTACATAACTCGCCCTTAGTTGTCGCAAATGATTGAACTCGCATAGTTCCTGAACTCACAAGCGATTGCATTTCAAGTAAACTCACCTTGGTAACTGCGACTGAGTCCAGTTGCGAACAATATTGACTCTCGCGATCTTTATCCGGGATCTATACTTAATTCTTGAATGTACAAATCAATTGTAAATATGGCATGTGTAAAGGCCATTAGTTAAGAAACTTTTTGTGTCTGTTGATCTCTGATCAAACCCCGGTATCACTGGGCTGAGACCTCACAGCCGTCTGGAGCTGTGAACATTCACTGCAGGACAAGCGAGAGACTGAGATTCGGTCTTAATGAAAAGTTTCATTTTAGTTTTCTTTAATTTTGAAATTACAGTAGAGCATCGGGAATCCGAAATAACTGGGGCCTCGGTTCGGATTCTGGGAAATTCGGTAAACTACTTTTGATATACCAAATGCAGTAGAGTATTGACTTTGGGTGCTCTTTGGGGGAGTGCTGAAATTCGCACGGTACCAGTGGCAAACAAGTTGAGGGAAAAAAGAAGGATATCTGATTTTGTTTCTACTGATTAAGGTGCTGTATTCATTCTTAAAGACCAATTCAAATACTTCATTTATATTAGGAGTAAACATTAGCTTATTCGTAATTGTTATTTTTCCATCATATTTCAGTAAAAATTTTTCAGAAAATTAAAAAGAGATGTTTGGATTCCCCGCATTCTACTGTATATATGTAAACTTGTCCGTATGTAACGTAAACTCGAATACTACACTAATCGGACAGTTTACTGAACCATAACCTATCCCCATATAGTTCATTAAAAAATTAATAATAACCAATAAATAGAATACCAAAAGTGTGTCGTCCGAATATGATTTTATTACGATGTCATCAGAACAATCCGAGTTTAATTTTCTTGCAGACGATTCATTTAAAATATTTAATTCGAATATACCAAAATCTGAGCAACCGTGGTATATTAATTTGTAATAAATAGGTAGTATAGAGGGACGAGACTCAAGTTTGTGTGCAGTGCTGCTGAAGAATCCATTCAATTTTAGGAACCATTTTTTATTAGGCTACGTTCCACAGCACAGAACATTAAAGTTACAAGACACAAGACAAGACAGAGTACAACATCACGAGACAAGCTCACAGACTAGAATGACAGAGAGGCATCATGGGAAAAAGATGGCTCCAGTAGCGCCACCTACCATAGAAAGGAGAAGGCAGTTGATTGTAACCGCTACAGTAGTTCTTAAAGAAATATAGAAAGTAATAATGCAGCTGAGTGGTGTTGGATTTTCAGTGCATCAAATATGGGAGGTAAATAAAAACGAATACCGAAATTCAATAAAGGCAATTTAAAAAATAATGCAAACGAAATAGGCTCCATAAAATAAGGTTTCGGAACCATTTAAGCATAAAGTGAACTCAGAATAACTCAAAGGGAAAAAGCAAAAACGATATTTCGAGCGAAACTCGTATTTCGAAATGGCGAACGATAATTTTAATTTCATTTCCGGTGTTTGAATAATTTATTTTCGTTAATAAGGCGCGCATTTATTTAAAGAGCATTTGTCCGCTTATGATGTTGATGATTCAGTCTTTTTCAGGGATGCAGCGCTTAGGGATTAAAGATTCTGTTGACGTTTTACAAAAGTGTAATGAGCACTGCATTAAATAAATAAGAATATTTTTAAAGCCTTCTCATTTGATATCTTTTTTATTTTGAAGACACGGCATTTTCCTTTAAGTAAATGTAAATGTTTTCGGAAGTACACGTTTAATCCTTTTGAAATGGCGTGGGTGAACTTCCCCCAGCAAGATTTTTTTAGCAAATACATTGAAATTCTGTCATGATTGCACAGTGCAATACATTTTCTAGTTTTAAGAACATAGATTGGAGTTTTGAGCCTTTATTTTTATTCATAGTCAGTTTCAACTCCACACAAATAATAAAAGAATAATATGAAACCATTACTCCCACTCCTACATGGAGTCAAAGACATCCGAAGCTGAGAGTACATACGGAACTTTGTATGGTACATTAAGGCTCTTTAAATCAGCAAATTAAACCGTCTCCTCACAGATTTGAGGATATCTCAAACATTTCGTTATAAATACGTGACACATGTTGAAGACATTTTAGAAATCCTTAACCCTTTTAATCCCGAATTTTCTCACGGTATCAGTTTCTTACTTCGTGGGAATTATTTTTATAACTACTGTAAGAAGTCCTCTCAAAATTTAAGTGAGATTCTTCTATAAAAAGAACAATTAATACCTCTTACTCTCTAAACATGAGTATGGCTATTGCCACCATTAACCGTCTCAGCGGTTAGCTACTTTGATGCACTAGCGTTCAAGTCTTGAAAATTTGCTTTTAATTTGAATCATTTGATCTTTATTGCATTTAGTCAAGTCTCTGAAATCTTAAGAATATATTATCCATGGTAGTTTAAGAAATTATACATACGAACATGAATACCTGCTTCTGAACTCAATATGAGAGACGGAAAAATACGTCTGAAATGTTTAAAGGGTTAAAGTCTAAAGAGGAAAAATTGTGAGGGACAAAAATTTAGACATTGGGGTATTTGATCAAGTGCATTCTTCATCATTTGGACGTAATCGAAACTTACGAGTTAATCCTGGCTGAATTTACATTAGGACCACACAAACCACATTTCGAAGACCAATCGACTAACTCGAGATCACATGAATGTCATCTCAGTTATTTATTTATGGATTAACCATCACGTGATTTCAACACAGCCTTGCCATTTGTGGACTGTGCCTTGTTCTGACCAGACAGAACGCCGCCCCGTGCCCCTGTGCCTGTAGCCATTACGGTTACTGAACCAGTTGGGTGGACATGGGACGTTCTGACTATACAGAACGCCGCTCCATGTCCCCTTGTCTGATGCCATTACAGCAACTGAGCCGGTTGAATGGACATGGGATGTTCTGACCAGACAGCAGATTTCATCCTTAACAACGTGAAAAGGAGGGAGAACACTTTCATGTTTCTCTTATAAAATGCCCATCTGAAAAGGATAACTTCGATTTGTCTTAACCATCATTTTAACTATGCATATATATCTGAAGAATTAATTCAATCAACTTACTCTTATAATTTCTGTGCTATCCTAACCAGAAAAATCATTTTACATATTTATTTTTCCCTAGTTATTTTGCTCTCATAAAACTGATGTGCGGTTGAAAATGCCCATTTTTTGCACAATTTATTTAAAAATTTATTCTAAATAATATGTGGATTATTGTAATGGCATGTCTTAGTAATTGGTGTATTTTTTCAGTTCCAGAAATCATCCAGTCCCTCCCGATGGAACTTAGACGTTAAAGCTTGGATGGTCTCAGCCGGGAGCAACAAATCTCTTTTACTAGTATCATCCCTAACAATTAATTAATTTCGGATTTTGTAATTTAAATCTTTCCAGATGCTGCAACTACTTTCACTTTGTTCTACATGTATGTGTTTGCCATGCTTTTGAAGTCTGTGTAAATTTTTTGCGTTTTGTACACTGTTAAGTATAAAAAGCAAACTATATTCGTGGAAAAGCATCAGTTTTAATGCAGAGAAAATATTAGTTAAAATGAACATTTCAAATTTCACGGTGTTGTGCGTGTATTGTACATGCTAGAATCCAGTGTTTCACAACGTGGAGCGCACCCCCTATTGGGGAGGGGCAATGCTAGGAGAACTCGTAGAAATGGAAAATGATGAATCAGTTAAAACTTCATTTAATATAAAAGGAGGCCGCGGTGGCCTAGTGGTAAGCTGTCCCCTGGGAGCCGGAGGGGTCTAGATTCGAAACGCGATTCCACTGAAGATTGTATTGGGCCTGTTGCACGCTAAACGGAAGTTTGGAGAAGAGGGTGACAGCTCAAGTGTCGTCCTTGTCATCTGACCTCGGTTCAAAATTACGAAGTCCATCCCAAATTAGCCCTCGTGTTGCTTCAAAACGGGACGTTTATGTAACTAAACAAAGCTAATATAAAAGGAGCGAGGGCATGGTTGTGTGGGGAAATAGAAATCAGATATCCAAATTCAACCAGATGTGCAAGAAAACTATTGTCACCGTTTTCATCCTCATATTTAGCTGAACGTGGATTTAGCGGCACAAATGATTTGCTGCTTTAAAAAATCATCTGAATATCACACAACGGGGAAACTTGTGACTGAAGCTAACTAAATTGGAACCAAACATAAAATATCTTTAAAGCAAGCACAAGGATTTTACTCAAGTTAAATAATTACTAATAATTAAGGTAAAATAAAAAAAAATCTTTCAATTTTTTTTTATTTCGTATTTGAATTTCAGTTCTCCACTATGTTCCGTAATAATTCCCTAGTGATTTCTTCCTAAACTTATCAGTTAAGTTTCTTCAGCGAACAATTCAATTTTTGAATATTAAAAATTATGTATGTGTTACATAGGGTGCATAAGAGTTTTAGAACGACTTAGGTGGGGCATGGCACAAAAAGTTTGGGAAATATTGCTTTAATCTATCAATATATAAGTTGTATATGAGATGCGTAAGATAATAAGCACTAGAAAGAGATGCTATGACAATAAATATCCTTAAAATATATAGTTAAATATTTTACAAACAATTAAAACTCAAATAACATTTTCAGTATATACATCTATTAAATCAATAATTAAAATATAAAATAATGTTACCTTATTAATAATCATACAATGAAATACAGAAAGATAATTAGATTATGAACTATTACTATAAAAAGGACAACCCAGAATTGGAATTCCAACAATCAAATGCCAATCTATCTTAGGAATCGATTATGTCGCATTAAATTCCAACTTTAATGGTACCAACCTTCTGTGAAATTTTATATATATATATATATATATATATATATATATATATATATATAATTTCATATATATATAATACAGATATATATATATATATATATATGTACAATCGAGACTTAACAAACCTCTATTTTGCAGAATTTTCTGTTTGCAGAACTTTTTCTAGGAACCAAGAACATTTTGCGAATTTCTTCGCAAAATAACCTCCAAATAGCGAAGTGCATTCTCTATTTAACGAACTTTTTCTTGTGATCCAATATATTTTTTCTCCTTATTTCTCAAACTATTCCTGAACATTTCAAACTTATTCTTTCTTTTAACACATTTTATGATGATCAATGACCTTGAATATGGAGAATGTCAAACCGGAAGTGCTTGAGAATCAAAGAAAGAAATTTAATTCTTCATGAGGTGGATAAAGGCGTGAAAAAAAAGGATATTGCTTTAAAATTTGGTATTCCTCCAAACAGCTTATCAACCGTAATAAAAAATTCGTGATAAGATACAAAATTATGATTCATCGAATTCTTGTTCAAAACGTTTAAAAGCATGTGTCTATGAAGATGTGGCAGTTTTGAGGTGGACAGTGTGAAAAATAAAAACAATACAGAAATGAATTGCGATGAAGACGAAGATGAAAATGATCATGATGCAGAAATCAACAAACCTTCGTATGATGAAATGCTAAAATTCATTAATTTTAATATAAAATTATTTTTTTAATTGAAAATACAGTGTATTCCCGGACAATGTTTTGTTTTATTCTTGTTTTCCTGGCAGATTTCTTTTTGATGGGTAAAATATATAAAACAAATAGATATTAATTTACAAAATAAAGGTGTGATTAATTACTCTTTTAATAATATTTAGTGTTTATAAATTTAAAATCTGTTTTGTGTAGTTTAAAGTATTTTAAAAGGTGAATCTCTATTTAACGAATTTTCCATATAACGAACTTTTTTTCGTGATTCAGCGACTTCGTTAAATAGAGGTCCGACTGTATATATATATATATATATATATATATATATATATATATATATATAT
>BGPR01001990.1:0-45466 GCA_013235015.1 Araneus ventricosus | reverse complement strand
ATATATATATATATATATATATATATATATATATATATATATATATAGTTAATGCGTTAATATATATATTTAAAACAGACAACAAATGAATATCCCTTCAAAAGGAGGTCATTAAGTAAATGAAGTCCATTTATATGACATCAAAGTCGCATGATAAAAGCAATTGCGTATGTAATTTGAAAGCGCGCTACCTCATACTGCTCTCCGACATAATCATTTCAAGCGAAAATGCAGGATGCACCGTGGAGTCCAAAGTTAAGCTGGAGCGACGTTTTGACTGTAGCAAATGAGCATGAATTCACTCCATTCAATTTCAAATACAAAATGATAATATCTGAAATTTTACATCGGTATGAACGTACATGAAGTCATCTATTAATAAGTATGATGTATATGTTTAATTAATAAAATAGGCAGAATACGCAGTGATAATAAATATCGTCTTAATGAACAGTAAATATTGGAAGTAGAAAACAAATGTGAAATTTCTTCAGACGGAAAGTGGAATAAAGTAACACAAGTTTTTAATTTCTCGCGATATTATAATATTCAAAGGACTAATTTTGTGCAATACTTCTTTCGATATATATCTCAGTTAATGCATTTGCAAGATTCATATTCGGAGGAAAAAGACTACTCTGGTCGCTGCAATCGAAATAGATCTGAAAGATATATCAACTGTCAAAAATTGACATTTGACTTTTTTTACTGTCGAATTGTTTGACATAAAGGGAAGTCGTCGCTCAATCCAGCACTCGTTTGTCAAAGATATGTCAAGCAAACTGTCGTAAATGTCAAGTAGGCTGTCATAAGTGCTTTTTAGTTTGAAATTTACATCAGATGCCAGAGATCCTTTTTTTTAGCTTATAAATACTGACATCCACTGCTCTTATTTCCCTCTGTTGCTTACTGGTGGTACATAGACTGTACCACTAAGACATTAGACTTTCAGTATCCTTGAAAAACTATGCGGGCTTTTGCTCATAAATTAGTTTTTAACAAAGGGGAAAGTTTTTGAAAGAACCACTAACAAAATTTCTAAGGCTAAGCGCTGCTTTGAAGAATTCTGTCAATCTTCCACAAATTTAAATTTTTCATCATCTGGCAATGGTTTTTGAAGAATTCATTTCTTCAGAAAACATTTATCTGTTGGTTCAAAACCATTAATGTTTTTGTTTAGTTTCAAAATGATTTCACTTCACTCACTCAGTTGGAAAAAATCTATGGTAATCCGATCTGAAAAATAATCCTATTTTAGCAACTTGGATACTTTTCTATTAAGAGTTTTTTTAAATTAATTTTAATGTTTACGTTCAGCGAAAATAAGTAGAATTTAAAAAATAAATACCATACAAAGATTAAATAATAAATTAAAAGAGAACAAAAACAAACTATAAAGTTTACCAAGTTGTAGAGAAAAATGTTCGACGACAAATTAGCAATATTAAATTAGAAGGACATAAAAATTTAAAATAATTATGCACTAATTCTGATTTTGTAATATGAAGCTGAAAGTAAAACTGTTATTTACTTAACTGAGTTCAATGTAGATTTCTAGATTAAATAAAACTCGCAAAGAAACAAATAGAAAATTGTATAAAGTCGATTACCAATAAAACCTATGTTTCATTGCTTTTGAATTAATCATAAGTTCTTAATATTTTATAATAGTTTTCTCATAAAAAAATTCTTTGCTATAGTTAATTACGAATAAAAAATACGTAATTATGTTGTTCTGGTTTCCAGATTAAGTTCACAAATTAAGTTACAGTTTAAGGAAACTTGTGTAAGTCGATAAAATTTTGAAAAACACAAAAAGTGAAAATGAATATTTTCTCATTTTCCTTGTACATTGATTTATTATGAATTAATTTTAGAAAATATACTCATAATAGTTTTATACATTCCTCTTTAACAAAAACGAAAATAAATTCTATAAAGCCTTCGTTACGTTCAACATACAATTTCGCAAACAATTTATAAAAGAATGTTTTAACATTGCTTTAAAATACGTCTTAAAAACTGTATTTTGTATTAAAACTATTCAATTTTCTTTTTAAACCAAATGCAAAATTATTGTCACTTGCTGTATTTGTTAATCTCGTGTTTGAAATCTTGTTGCCCTCCCTAAAATATCAAAAAGGATTTTTAAAATTTTCAAAAATTAATGTAAAAGTTTTGAATTCATTACGGTTTCAAAAACAGTTTCTACAGTATTTATTAATGTATAAAATAGAATGAACATCTAGAGAAAATTCAGAAATTTTATGATTTTCGAACGAAATATGCGCTTGAAAAGAAAAATGACCCAAGAAAGGATTGTCAAAACTTTCGAAAGTCTTAATAGTTTCATACTCTCAACCTAATATCTAGCCTTTAATTTCTAGAAGTGGAAAACTGGCAATCTACAAATAAATATAGAGAAATAAAAGTGTAAGAAAGAATGTGTCAACCCATATGCTTCAGAGGTAGTGAAGAAGAAGGAATTTAATTTTAAGATAAATTTGCCAATGAATTACAATTTCTGGAAGATCAAAAAAGATAATTGTTAAGCCATCAGCATCATTTTCAGAATTTCAGGTTCACTACTGAAAGCTCTCTGCTGATTGGCAAAATTACCCGAATTCCATTCCGTTGGATAAAAAAAATTCTAATATTGTGATTGAGAAGATTCGGAATGATACTTTTTCCGCAATTTTTGGTAAAAGAACTGCCTGTTTAAATACGCATTTTTGTCACGGTTCCGATTGCATAACTGCGTCTATTTCATGTGACGTCACAGCCACATTAACACAAGTACGTATGTCATTTTCCCAAACTGTTCCACAATTAAATTTGCATGATGAACAATAGGTTTGGCTCGAAAACATGAATTAAATCTATCATCATTACTAAAGAATGTTGACTCTACTGAGTAAACAATCGATACTAGATTTATATTCAAATATTCATTTTGCATATTTAAATAAAAGTTTTGATAAACAATTCATATTTTAATGAAAATGAAGGTATACAATCGTTTTATATTTTTGCTGATATTTTTAGACATTTTCATATTCTGTCTAAACGACAACCTTGTTCTTCCTCTTTTAACCAAAATGTCAATAAAATCCATCAAACGATTTTTGCTTTCAATATATTATTTCCAAAACAGTTTACAAAAGAATGTTTCTTGCGTTACATTAAAATAAATTTATAAATCTTTATGTTAAAAAAGACATTTTAAGCTTCTTTTTTATTAAGAATCATTCATGAAATTCTTTTAAAAGTTAAGAGAATGATAAAGAAAAATTCGAAAAGGTAAAATTAACCATTTCCTTGTAAGCAAATACTAAAGGTCCTGTGGCTTTGGAAAATATTGAACAAAATTTTGAAAGTTCTTAAAAAGTAATTTCAATGGCAAGCTTCTATTCTCATTTTTACAAAGCACTTAATAAGAATAAAGCAAAATGCGGTTTTTGAAATTTCTTAGAGTGTTCTATGACTTTCAAACTCTTAAGAACGTAAACGATAAGAAGTAAAATGTTGCCAAAACTCTTAAAAAGTTTTTATAGTTTCATACTCTCCACTTAATAGCCGAGTTTTTAATTTCTTGCAGTTCAAAACTCCCACTCTCCCAATAAGTATAGTGAAGTGAAAATGAGAAAAAAAAATGGTTGGATCAATATCGGAATTCCTTCTTCAAAGATAGTAAAGAAGAAGCTCGAGTCTAGAGTAATTTTGCTCTAGGAAAGAATTTATAGATCGATTAACTGAGGTATGCGGCAAGAATTTTAGTCCCCTTCCTCTTCTATTCTTAGTGAAGCTCCTTTTCAATTAGAAACTGGAGCACTTAATGGAAGTAAAGTTCATTAAATGCGCTAGATTTACCATTTGATAACGGACCAAAAAGAAATTTAATCGTGGAAAATTACAGCTTCCTATTGTTGAAAATCACGTGCGTGTTGTTGCACCAATCAGCCTTTTTCGGTTCTGAAAGAATTCAAGAAGAAAATCGTCTGCAAAAATGATTTGGTTTCATTTCTTTAATGGTAAAATAGTTTGCATATGAATCGAATTTAGTTCAGATTCAAACATTCTTTTATGTCTTAAAAATATAATGTTAGTATTTTTTTTTTTACTGAATAAAGCTTTTGATGGAATTTCGAATCTCTCTTCGATGCAATGCTTTTTATTGTAAGAAGCAGTTATAGTATTGCGTTTTTCCTATTCGATTAAAATAAAAATGGAATGAAAAATAATATTTTAAATAGATAGGATTAAGTTAAAGAGTTTGCGTTGAATCTAATACGCTAAGGTTGCATTTAAACATGGAGGGGACATCTTCTAATGTCTCGTTTGAAATTCTTTTACTCTTTACTTTATGGCTGTTTGAATGTTCACTAAATAAATATATTTTCAGATGAATACTTTTGAGTGAAAAATCTGCTGTAATTGCATTTTTTATAATGTTGCCACACGATATTGCTTTGGGAATGAGATTGATAGTGTAGCGGTACAAAATCGTGATTATTCTCCTCTCGACTCTGACTATCTTAAACTTTTTTTTAAAAAAATACCAATTCCATGATGTCAGTTTCTTGTAATACTTTCTCTGCATTCGACATTTGGTTTCCAAATTTATTTTCACTTACAGCCATGATATTAGCAGGAATAAATTTATTTAATGTTTTCAACAGACAAAAAAATATCTCAACGTGTACATACATACAATAACTAAAAATACATGCAACATTTTTGGTTGGATATAAAATGGTAGCGCGCATATTAAAATAGTCTTTGTAAATATAGCTCGTCATCTTATAGATGATCATCAGATCTATCATCCATTTTGGAAAAACAGCTTTGACTGTAAATGGAGTCAAATTTCATAGATTCATCGATTTGGTGTAAGGTCGCTGTACCAAATTTTATCCATCTAGCTCTTAGCGTTTGTGACTTGTCGTGTTCACATACATTCGGACGGACAAACAAGTATACGAGAGATAACAGAAGATGGAATTGTTGTTTAAAACTTTGAATCATTCGATGTAAAAAACAGAATTTGATTTTTATTCACTGGTGAAAAAGAAGAGTAAGAAAGGTTCGAAGTAGCGAATGCATTGATAATTGCTCACATATGTGGACAGACAAAATATTCGAATTTCTTTTGCCGGACACATTCGATCCGGGATTCATTTATGACTAAAAGAGAAAATCCTTTCTTTTTATATGTGTTTTGTGTAAAATTCCCCCTCGAATGTAAATGTAACATTCCTGGAAGCCAACTGATTAAAGCATTGAAAAAAATGACTAGATTATTATTGCCTGAATCTAATCATATCCCAGTCTGTCATTAATTTAAGCTTAAGTAAATGAATTAGTTAACATGTTTTTTTTTTGTTATTTCCTTTTTTTCAACTTCCTTTTTTTTCAAATATATGCTTCCGACTATTAAAAAAAATTATCATTTAATGTCTATAACGCAACTTTTTTTCATCCACCTAAATAATTTTGTGGCTTTTTCTTAAAATGTTACTTCTTAACATCAGAATTAAGCGCATTAATTACTCCGAAAAACCAAATTAAAGCCAAAATAATAATAATAAATGTACAATCATACCATTTTATTTCGCTCTCTTATTCATCAAAAAATTGTTTCCGAATATTTGCTAATCACTTTAACCATCTGATTGCTTTCTTTTCATTTCCAGTTTGAAAAGAATCGAATTGAACTATTTGACAACCGGGCGTTAAATACCAAAATCTTATTTCCCTCACGTCCTACACGAATGCAAAAAGCGATAATAATCGTCTGCTTAAAAAAAAGGGGAAAAGAAAGGAAAGGAAAGCCTCTTATAAAAGGGGAGGGAAAAATGAAAGGGAAAAATAAAAGAAAAGCTGGGAATTATTCCCTTGAATTATACTCCTTAATGGAATAAGCGGGTAGTACGTTCCCGCCGATTCTGCGAGATAAAATGGCGGCCATGTTTGCCGTTTTAATTATACAAAAACCCATATTTTTTCTCCCACGCGAAAGAAGGATTTTTCATAATTGATCGTACTTTCTGAAGAGATGATGCGTTATGAGGAGGACATATCCCTAGTGCGTTTTAAAACAGGGTTTTGGAATGAAAAAAAAGAAAGATATTTCGTGAGAAGTTAAACATTAATATATAAATAACCGGAGGGCAACCCACCACTGATGTTGACATTTATGACCAGCATCTTAAAGAAAATAGTATGATATTCTGGATCATTATCGTAGTGGGCGTTTGGAAAGTTTATGATACAATGCTTATAAGGGGATTAAATTTACGACACTCGCATTTCATGCTTTTGCATAATTTGGTAGTTTTACGAGCTGTTAGAGGCAAATACCAGTGGGAAACTTTTGCTATCTTTATATTGCTTGAAATTTAACAAGAAGCGTTGCGGTAAAATATTAGTTAGTACAACCAAAAATCGTGCATCTGATTTTAAGATTGAAGTTCAGTTGTTAAAAGAATGCATTGTAAGGAAAGCTTACTTCGTTCTGTTAAAAAAAAGTAGTGGTTTTGCCTGGTTATTGTTTTATAAAGAAAAAAAATTAATTTAATAAAAGCAGTTTTTTGAAAACACATATTTATTAGCATTGTTACGAAAATCGTCCGGCGTGCGTACGGTGAAGACAGTCGAAGGGGATGGAGAACGACGCTTTATTTTCGAATTTTCGGAAAAACACGAAAACCAGAAAAACAGAACTTGCAGAAATTAGCAACAGAAACAGACAGCAAATCACTAATAATTACAGTAACAGCACTTTCACTCCAAAGACGTTCAAACACACTCGCACTCCAAAGAGATTAATTTCTCGTTGAATAGGTGGGTATTTATACTCTCTTTAGAAATGTTATGACGTCACAGGGAATTTCAGAAGAACCTCCATAACTTCGCTCCTAATAGAGATAGCGAGAAAATTCTAGTATTTTCGGGATTCTATATTTTGTCGCCTCGATGGTTTTCATTACCCCGCTATTCCCATAAAATCTCTGTAAATGTCTCTTTCCAACCACAGATCTAACATGGCAGGAAAGCAACATTATAGTTTTCTAACAGTATCCTGAAAAGTGGCATTTTTTATTTTGATTATTTTCTGCTTTTTTGTCTTTAATTTTTAATTCATTAACACAAATATTATAGTCTTTAAATTAATTTTTATCAATTTGCTATGAGGTGGCTCCACTCGTATGAAATCAAAATTTAAGTAAATTACTCGATTAACTGATAATTAAGATCTGCAAATATTAAAATGGTATATTGTCATCGAGAACCCATAAGTTTACGACATTTCAGAGCTCTAGCAAAATAAGAAGTAAAGTGAAAAATCGATGTAAAAATTTCATCTTTAAAAACATGAAACAAGTCAAATTAGATAAAAGTGTATAGTGAAAAAAACCAGAATTGTTTTTCCCCTCGATGCCAGTAGTAATGTGTGGTCAAGACTATTTGTTTCAATGTGATATCCAACCAAACGACCGAAATCGATCATATTCTTCTGAAAACATCACAAAACAACACACACAGAACAGGCCACAGGTGGTTTGTTATCGTTGCATTTTCTTTGCCTGACTTTGATGTTTTCTAACGACCATTTCAGACACCATTATCGTAAAAAAAATCCAAATTTCGCACCCGTTTAAAACTACAAAATTTTTTATTCAATGTTGTTAGTTTGATTACTGTACTATTTTTAGTACGATTTCCTCAGCTTGCGAGAAATTTCTTTCTGATTATAGACACGACAACTTACACACGAAAATGTCTTTAATATTTTAATTGGATGAATTGGCGAAGCACATGCAAATAACAGCAAATGCTCAAAATCAAATTATATTTGCTTTTAAGGGAATGGCAACGCGCAGGTTAATATATACAATAGACAATTCTTCCTCAAATCTTTGCAAATATTGTGCGTGGTCTGTGCATTTAGCTTTAAATGTACTAAAGTAAATTGCTCAAAATATGTCGAATTAATTTCATCTACTTCATTTTCTCTTCGTATTATACACATGAATAAAAGAAAAGCGGGTATAATCCTTTTTTTTACATATTCTAAAAATCTTTATATTCTTACACGAGAATGTAAACATTATACTTCTTTCATCATCACATTCTTCTAGTTGAATGTATTGAAAAATAATATTGAGATTAGAAATAAATTATACTCGGTTTTTGTTACGTTTTAATTGTTTATACTATTTTCATACTGGCAACAGTCTAATTAATTTTATTGGTTCCTAAAGACTTAATTATCACTGGAATTTTGGAAAACATATTGAACCACAAAATGGTTTCCACTCTGCTAAAAGGAATAAAAAATTTTTCAAAATAGATTTTATTAATTATTTGGATTCTGGCTTAGTTTTTCTTTAAAATCTTATTAATCTTTGTCTCATGTAAATCATTTAATCTTATACTAAATTACGCTCCTATTTTAAAATTCTTATATATTATTATACTAATGTTCTTTATTTTGAAATATTTTACATTATGGAAACCAACGCAAAAGTAATAATTCTCTTAAAATAACGGATCATAATTATTCACTGCTTCTTCGAAAGAAAATCATTAAAAAAGAGAATTAAATATCGTCGCCCCGTAACATCCAAGATCTAATTTATCTCCTTAATTCAATTTTATATTAATACGCGCGCTAATTTTTTGCCGAGAAAAGATTAATTAATTCTTCTTTTAAATTAAAATTCAACCCTCCTCAGAAGATCCAATGAAGAAGGATTAATTTTTTTTTCTAAAACTTAAGCACAACATCAATTATTTTCAGGGTATAAAAAATCTGTAATAAAAGAAGTGAGCAGAATTTGCTTATTTTATATAATTCCTGTAGGCATCTCATAAATGTAAAAACACAGTTGCTTCTTTAAAATAAAGCTCCATCTCTTGTTTTTTATTAACTTCGTGAAAAAATATACTGAATATGCGTTAAATTTAACGTAATTGCTGTAGAAAAAGTTATTCGAATTGTAAATTAGTTCTCACTAACAGAACTTAACTCATATATCATCTATATTTTTTCTCGATTTATCCAAGTTTTTTTGGCTTTGTATTACAATAGAATCCGTTCATGCGCGCATGAAACACGTCGAAATGTGTGGCGCCAATTTAATTTTGGAATCCGTTGCGTCTCTTGCCGAAAGAAAAATGGATTTGATAGACAACGTGTAGTTAGATATTATGGCATGCTCAGTTATGTTTATCATGTATCCATGACGCCAAACGAATCGACTCTATTTCCCGATTAAGAAAACAAATAAAAGAGTAGCGTAAATTTATATTCTCTTCTCACACTTTTAGCAGTGGCGAATCCAGGATTCGGGTCTAGGGGGAGGGGCTGAGGTCATAAAAACTTTGTATCATAGTGACGAATGTCAAACCTCATGGCTTATATAAACCAAAACACTTTAACTTTACAGGCTTTCCTCTCCTGACAATAAGAATAATAAAGAACACTACAATACTTTCGGTAATTTAATAAAAAACACAATGAAATAACTAGCCAAAAAATGTTTCCGACCGCGCCAACGCTACAAGTGGAATGACTAGAAAAGTAGGAAACTTTTCGAACCTGCCTTCGATTTTATTACTATTTTTTAAAAATAAAATTAAGATCAAACAGTTGTAGTGATTTTAAATTAAATCAAGAATTTTGGTTTAGCTCTGGGGGGGCTGCAGCCCGATAGCCCCTCCCCTTGATTCGCCACTGAGTTTTAGAAATATGAAAAATACGTATGGCCAACAAAATTATTTTCCTACAACAAAATGGATCCGAACGACATTCAATTTTTTGTATTTCCATCTTTCTCTTTGAATAATTTTGGTGATATTTTAGAATCAGAAATTTGATTCGAGACCGATTTCAGAATCCATATTTTTCAGATCTTGTTGTTCCGTTTTTTTTTGGGGGGGGGACAGGATTTTCTCATTCTTCTTTTGTTAGTTCCTGCATTTTATTTATTTTATACACTAGCAGGTTTTTAATATAACGGTGGTATCGACCTTGCTCGACAAATGAAATATTCTGGATTTGTGTATTTTGAATTTTTCTTTTATAATAAATGAATTTAGAAAAATAAAAGTTGCACTTTCAAGATCGTGATTTTAGAATCGTATTTGATCGTGTGTCGTGTTTATTTCTTACCCATCATGTGACTGCATATTGAGGCGTGTTTGTGTTCATACAGTTTCCATAACAACGTTCTTTTCATGTTCAATATTTAAAGATGCATAGAAGTATATATAAAGCAGTTTCAAATTCTATTGCAAGTGCTTTGATATTGTTTCCGAGCTGAGCGTGTTGCAATACTATAGCATTGCAAAATGCTGCTGATATGAAATATGTAAACAACAGTAAAAATCTACTGCAAAAGTCTCAGAAAAAATTTATATTAATTATTTTAATTCCTTAATACTTTCTGATGGGAACATGTGGCTAATTTGGTTACTCAGTTAACCAGCAGGAGTGGTCCCCCTAAAACTTTCACGGGTGGGCAAAAAATACACCAAGCGCCATTAACATGCACCATTCCCTAACACGGGGGGGGGGAACGAGCGAATCGGCCGCGCCTTTTTTCGCCTTCATAGAATGGCGAAGAAACCGAATATGCAATTTGAACACCTTTTTTTTAACCGATTAAAACAAAAATTGCGCACGGATCTACGATAAATGTTAGCAGACCTCATACCAATTTCTTATTTAAATAAGTCATAGCGTTTAGGCGTTATCGCGTTCACAAGCATACTATTATACAGACCATCATGCAGTCAACCCTTCGACGGATTTCGTCCAAACTTTGATACGGACCTATACATTTCAGATGATAAAACTGAGTACCAAATTTTATCCATCTATTTAAGTTTTTCAGTGATTGTCTTCACATGAAAACAGACAGACAGACTTTCCTTGGACGAATTTTGTCCAAAATTTGATAGAAACCTGAAAATTATGTGTCAAGATCATATACCAAATTTCATCCCTCTAACTCTAACCGTTTTTGAGTTATCGTGTTCGCAGACAGACAGACAGACAGATATAATTCCAAAATTGTGTTGGTTGGACTCCGGAAGGTCTAAAACGTGGAGATTCATCAAAATCTCGAGTTCAAATTTTTTTACGATTACAATACTTTCTCTTTGTTTACTTCGTATACGAGAAAGTCAAAAGCAGCGGATTTTTGCTTAGGCAATTATGAAAGATGTAATCATGATAGATCTAATTTATAATCACATGATCTAAATCAAATACGCAGCGTCCATTTAATTTTGGAATGCATTGCGCATTTTAAAAAGAGAAACGTCCATGACATCACAAGAAATGCGTCAATGGACCTTATGCACAGTTTAGGTTCGAGAGTGTAGAAAAACAGCTGTAGCGGGATAAACAAAGTGAACGCCTATTCTCTACTATGTATAATCGGCATGTAAATTGACGACTGAAATATCAATTTACATTTTTACCTTCGATTTTTTAGCGAAGTATTCCGTCAGAAAATTTTATTGATAAAACTGATCCTACTCGATTAAGGACGATTTTTTGTAATCTTTATCGCTACAGAAATGAGACAGTGGTTCGTGCAACGATGCATTATGTGTATTGTCACAACTCGAAATAAGTGAATTTTTGCTTTGTACGGAAATAGTTTCTTTTGCTTTTTTAAAAATTGATTTCTTCTGTGTTTATTATATGCTTTTTTGTAACACTTGGTATAGATACTTTTTATGTAAAATGTAAAACTCGCTTATAATATATACTGTTTAATAGAAAATTAAAAATTTTTCTTAAGGTATCCGAACACGTTCGGAGCAATTATTTTTAAAAAATGTTATATAGAAACACCATAATATGTTTTTTAGATTTGAACTTCATAAAGATTAATAATAGAGCATTATTTTTGAGTATAAATTATTATGAATTTTCAAAAAACCTAAATTTGTGCTGCTTTTTAGGAAAAATTTTCAAAAATTTCAAACATGCTAGAGATCAAACTTTTGTAATAATTCAAATAAAACTAGTACTAAAATAAACTACATACTATGGACTAGTGCTTGTACTAGAATCTTAACATTTTTTGGATAAATAAAAATTTTAGAGCTAATCGAACAATCATTATAAGATTTTCAGCAAATTTTTTATGTAATTTTTCAAATAAAAAACCATAATTAAAAACATATTGTTATAATATACATTATTCTAGTACATGCACTAGAGGAACGTTTGAAGAAAGTGTTCACAAAATTTCAGAACAATCGAATGATAATATCTCGAGTTATCGTGTTTGAAGTGTGAAAATTATGCATAAGATCTGGTTTTGAGAAAAATCAAATTTTAGTTTTGACACGCGCTTAAATTAAATATCTAAACTTTAAAAAAATTCCTAAAAATATACTAACAACTTGTTAACTTGAAAAAATGCAGTTTAAAAGAATTTTTGGCAGGTTTCTGTCCCTTTAACTGACAACTTCTGGTTAATTAATCGCCCACTTCCGGTTTTCGATTTGTTATAAAACAATTAATATCTCATCTTCTAATTAACGTACCGACAAAAGTAAATATGTTTTAGAAAGGTAAATGAAAGAACTATCCAAAACATCAAAAATAAAAAAATAGAAACTTTGGCCGAAAATCGACTTTTCAACGTGTTCGGATACCTTAATAGTATATATTTCTGACAGTATTTTTTTTATTTTATGATTATTGCCTATAAAAGCAGTTTTTTGGATAAAAATAGTAGAATATTAGCTTTAATACATAACAATGGCAGGCCCTCTTTTATTAACTCAATTTGTTGTCGACTGAAATTTTATTAAATTTTTTTTCTCTTCAATCTTTTAACGAAGCATTTCGGCAGAAAATTTTATTGCTGTAAATTATTTCTCTAGTGTCGTCGATTTAGAACTGTTTGTTGTGATCTTCGCCCCTTCAGAAATACGGTATGCTTCGTATGACGAAGCTTTCTTTTATATTTGTAACACTCAATACATAATCTTTATCTCTGAATGTTTTTTTTTCCTCAAATATATTTGAGTTTCAATATATTTCACATTAATTGAATAACTGATTCTATCTATTTGTCATTATTTCTGAAAAATTGGCGAATTTAGCTTGCTACGCATTCTATTCGAACTCCTATCAGCTGTTTTCGGCATCCCGCCGTCACGTGACTATGACGACACGTGCATAAGGTCCATTTATAATAGAAGAGAAGATTAATATCTTGTCGCACAGTCATCTGCCCAAAAGCAGGAAAAATTAGCATGTCATCATGATGGATAGTTTCAAATAATGAATATACAAAACGACAAAGTAGGAAGCTTCTTAATTGAATGTGCAGTTGGTTAGTTTTTAATATTCATGATAACGGTTTCCTCCAAAAATGATAAAAAAAAGAAACAAATAGCTTTAAAAAAGAAATCTCTCACATCAGTACGATATCAATACTGTTTCTAAGTGATCCCCTCCCCCTGAATAGCTGTTATATCTGAATTATTTCGAAAGAATAAATAATTTTAAAAATTTACTAACAATCTTTTACATCATTTACTAACATTATTTTGAATGTTTAACATCTATTTATATGAAAATATATATCTTACCTATTTGAAAATAATTAAGAGATTTACACTACTAATTTCTCAAAAAAAAGCTTATTTCCTTCCATAAATTTTTTCCTATGTTTAAGAGTATTCCTGTGTTAACAATTCTTTGGAATATCTTTTTATTTATTTTGTAAACAACGGACGATTTTTCTGTTTTGTTTATTTACATTAAAATACCTTACCTACGTAATTCAGGTGTAATGTTAAGGGGTCTATTCTGGTACCCTCGATTGGGTTGGGAGACGTCACTTTTCCCGGCAATTAACAACGAAAAAAGTGACGCCCCCCCACCCCAACCAGGGTACCAGAATAGACCCCTAAGTCAATGGAATCTTCAAAGCGGAAGTCCAAAAGTCGTTCAAATAAAGTCGAGGTTTTCAATGTAAATAAATGATACAGAAAACTCGTCCATAGAGTATATTATAGTTAAACTGATATATTTTTTTGAAATGAAAACATATCCAACATATATTCTTCTGTTTCTTAGAATATCTCATCTGATTGAAGACAGGAGTTAAAACAAAATAAAGGAAAATATATATCAGTATTAACTTATATCAAATTTCAGAAAACAATGGAGCATATGCACGTGTCGTCATAGTCACGTGTCGGCGGGATGCCGAAAACAGCTGATCGGAGTTCGAATAGAATGCATCGCAAGCAAAAATAGCCATTTTTCAGAAATAATGACAAATAGCCATAATCAGTTATTCAATTAATGTGAAATATATTGAAACTCAAATATATTTTTTAAAAAACATTCAGAGATAAAGATTATGTATTGAGAGTTACAAATAAAACGAAAGCTTCGTCATACGAAGCATATCGTATTTCTGAAGGGATGAAGATCACAGCAAACAGTCCTAAACTGACGACCCTAGAAAAATAATTTATAGTAATAAAATTTTCTGCCGAATAACTTCGTTGAAAGATTGTAGAAAAAAAATTTAATAAAATTTCAATCAACAACAAATTGAGTTAATAAAAGAGGGCCTGTGATTGTTATGTATGAAAACTAATATTCTATTATTTTTATCCAAAAAACCTGCTTTTATATGCAATAATCATAAAATAACAAACTGTCAGAAATATATACTATTAAGGAAAAATTTTAATTTTCTATAGAACAGTATATATTATAACCGAATTTTACATTTTACATAAAAAGTATCTATACCAAGTGTTACACAAAAGGATATAATTAACACAGAAGAAATCAATTTTTAAAAAAGCAAAAAGAAACTATTTCCGTACAAAGCAAAAATTCACTTATTTCGAGTTGTGACAATACACAAGAATGCATCGTTGCACGAACCACTGTCTCATTTCTGTAGCGATAAAGATTACAAAAAATTGTCCTTAATCGACTAGGATAGATATATCAGTTTTATCAATAAAATTTTCTGACGAAATACTTCGCTAAAAAATTTCAGGTCAAAATTTGAATTGATATTTCAGTAGTCAATTTACATGCCGATTATACATAATAGAGAATAGGCGTTCACTTTGTTTATCCCGCCACAGCTGTTTTTCTATACTCTCGAACCCAAAATGTGCATAAAGTCCATTGACCATAATAAACCACATTTATCAATAAAATTGGTTAAATATGTAATTTTTACTTTATGAAGACATTTAAAGATGAGACAAATTGTGTAAGCATCTAGTGCTTTTTCGATTTTAAGCCATCACATGGGATATAGAGCATTACAAGGAATTTAAAATTATCAGAAATATTACTGTGAGTTTATTTTATAGAAACTTTTTTAAAAGATTCCAGTTCGAAATCGCCAATCAAGTTATTTGTGTTTCCCTTTCAAACATTAAATGAATGTATTTAGTTTTGTTTCTATAGGTATTTATTCAAATATGCAACAAATTTCTACAATCCTAAAATACATTTCAAATTCCCAATTCATAGAGTTCATATACAAATCACACACACGTCGAACTTTTATAAATTTTCTGCTTTTTATCTTCGAGAACACCAATAAAATAAATTGTGTATTACTTTTAATGCATCTAGAGAATACACCTTGGTTTTTATAACAATGTTTTGCAATATACAACGGAGTTCTATAATTACCCAAAACTTTCCAATTTCTTTATTCGTGAAACTTTCATAAATGATCTGTGTTATAGGGCCTCCTCAATCTTCGTTACAAAATGTGATAAATTGAATCGAATCGAACAACCATTAAATAAGGGGAAAAATAAGTCCCTCGTGGCCGTAAGGGTCTTATTTTTCCCTACTTTTTAGTCCAGAAATACTTTTTCGAAATCCCATTTCTATAAAATGGGGATATTCGCGGCGCCGGAGAGGTACTAAACGAGCGAGAACGACTTTTATCACTAACTGTTAGTCAAAAACAAGATAGTTGGAATTCTTCAAGATTGCAGACGATTCTCAAAATCACGCAGCTTGGATGTTTGGATGTAACTCAGAAAAAGAAATGCAAGTTCTGCACTTTATCTAGCTATGTATTAATATACGAAACTTTGCTAAAGGATTCTAAAAGAACTTTTTTTTTAAATTTGGAAATAAAGAATTGTGTTTTCTTTAAACTAATTTTTGGTGAAATATCTTACAGCAGTACTAAAATATGAATATTATTAAATCGATGAGTAGTTTTTATCGTCTGCTATATGTCATAATCAAGAAAGTTGGAGATCTTCAAGATTTGAAGAACGATTCTCATAACCACGGGGAGATTGAATGTTTTGAAGTACTGCCGAAAAAGCACTGTAAATTGTTTTTTTAGATCCTAGTTTGGTTCAATGTAGGAAGCTAAAATTAAGTAATCCAAATTAAAAAAAAGAAATGCATCTTATTCTTATTTTATTGAAACTTTTCGTAATATAGCAAAGAGTATGAATCAATATGTAAAAAATACTACATGGATGGATTTTAGATTTAATTAAGCGAAATTTTTTGGCCAAATGTTTATCAAAAAGAGAGTAATTAAAATTCTCGAAGATTGCAGCCAATTCTCGAAATCACAAAACTTTGATGTTTGGACCTGATTCAGAAGAACCTTAGTCAACATCTTTTTTGCATAGAAACTTTATGTTACTATACAAAACTTTCCTAGAGTGTTCTAGAAGGACACACATTTCATAAATAATGAATTCTGTTTTTTAACAGATTTCATTGGAATATTTCATGATATTACTGAAATAATAGTCAGTGCGTAAAAATACATTTCTTGCTAAATAAATGTTTGCATATATTTATTGGCACACTTATTATTATCATCAGCGCCTTGTAGAAATCAAAATAGTTGGAAATAGATTGCAGGCGATTTTTAAACTATGCTGCTTGGAATTTTGAATATCCTTAATAATATAATAAATGTGAAAGTCTGTCTGTCTGTCTGTTAAGCTTTCACGGCAAAACTACCAATCCGATTTGGATGAAAATTGGCAGAGTTGTAGCTTGAAACCCGAGAACGGACATAGGCTAGGTGAAATCGCGTTAAATTAATTATTTTTGACTACAGACAACAATTAAATAATTAACAAAGCCCATTGACTCAGCGATTCTCGATGAAGATTATTTTATTTTTCAACAACTGTCACGTGATCCTTCAGGAATGCGAAAACATGTGAAATAAATTATTTTTAAAATCAACTATCACGTAATCCTTTCTTCCGCTGTAACTTCGGAACAAATAGTCCGATAAAAATTATTTTTATACCATCTTAAAGGTAAAACTTTTACCTTTTCAATGATATTAATTTTATTTCTATGACATTTTTCTTCAATTTTTATTCATTTTTTAAAGTTTAATATTTTTTTACGTGCAGACGATTTTGAAATAACGCAAATTTATACCGACTTCGCTGCTAGGAAACAGTTAGACTTTCAACCAATTTATCTTTATTTCTGAAAATTTTGCTTACGTTTATAAATATCTATAAAATAAGGCAGAAATTACATGTATCTGTCTGTTTGTCTGTCGATCGATCGATTACAAGAACTCCTCCTAAACGGCGAACGGTAGCGACATGAAATTTACACACGGCATTCTAGAGCATATTTTTAGGTCAAACGAGCTATTTTCAACTTTCAGAGTTAATTAGTTCTTAAGATATTTAATTAAATAACGAACATTAGCCGCTTTTAAGCCTAATGCTTAGACGTTTTCTGCAAATAACTTCTGAAATCTTTATTAGACAACAATTATTTTTATGCCATTTTAAAGACCAGAAAATGTTGTTTTTAATGCTATTAGTTTCATTGCGATGAAATGTTTTCTCTGATTGCTATAAGGGTTTAAAAATATTTTTAACGTGATTTCTAACTATACTTTTTATTCTTATAGAAATAAATTCAAGCCAAATTACTATTTCGCGCGCGGGCTTTTGCCAGTGTTAAAGTTAATATAAGAAAATATTGCTTTCTTTGACCATAAACAACAAAGGAGACTTTACACTTCCGGTTTCCTGTTTTAATACGGTTACACAGTGATCCAATGACGTTAGTGAATTATTCTCTCGATGTTTTGTTTAATTTTCACAGTGAGATATTACAGAATATCCTTCTGTAGATACGGTAATGGGCATTAACAAGGAACATCATATTCTGTAGAGCTCTTCAAGATCTTAGAATTGTCAGGGGCACCTTCCGACAAGCCGAGTTTGAAAGTCGGTGTGCCAGTACTACTAATACGTAACCTCGATATACCGAGACTGCGCAATGGCACACGGTTACAAATTACACACCTAAGTACAAACGTCGTGAAAGCTACTGTTATGACTGATATAGGGAGAAGAGAGTGTTTTAATTCCACGCCTTCCGATAACACCGAAGGATTTATCATCTCAGTTCAAAAGGTAACAAATCCCTTTAAAAAGATCATTTGCGAGGCTCAGGGCCAGACACTGAAAATGGCAGGCGTACATTTGAAAAAACCATATTTTTCCCATGGGCAACTATACGTGGCCTGTTGACGTGTGTACAGCCCGCACAACCTCTACATCCGTGCAAATAACGTGGTATACAAAAGTATATTAGCACAGATAAACAATTTACATAACTATATCAGCATACATGTACAGTACACTCCTGTCAGCCGCCCAATTAAGTATTATCAACCGTCAGAACTTTTATTTTCCCCTTTCAAAATGCAACAAAACATTTACATTCGTGAATTAAAAAAAGAATAATTCAAATTCTTCGCGCACGAAGTCGCGGGTAACAGCTAGTGAGTAATAAATAGTAATGTAAATTGCTAACAGCTAGTGAGTAATAAATAGTAATGTAAATTGTTTACATTCTTTCTACTGTCTAACTAAATATATAAGAATATTTTCTATAAGAATATTTTCTAAATTGATTCAAATCATTTGACATAATAAATTATTTGTTTTGAAAATAATTTCATCGAAATATTCAATGATGGTTCAGAAGTAAAGCAAGTTCCATAAAAATATATTATTTTATGTGTTTTAGAATCAGGTGAATTGAAATAAATCTTCAAAAAGGTAATAGCGAAAAATATTTTTGTAGTGAATCGCAGTTATTTGCTTGTTTTTTATTAGAATCTGAAAAGAAAAATTCTTTAGAAAATAATGTCGAAAACTCATCAGACAGAAAATTCATTTAGGAGAATGATTAATATCAGTTTTGTCTAAGAAAGGCTTTCTTGTTTATTTTTGTAAAATATTTCGTGAAATAATAGCTTTCTTTTCGTAGAATGAATACAGAACATGATTACTAAGAATTCCATCCACAAAAAATAAACGAGTTTCTTTTTATTTTCTGATTACTTTCAAAAGATGCTTCGTTCCAAGCTACAGTTCAATATATATTCTCTAGAAAAAAAGAAAAATCTCTCTTATATACAGTTATGATGCATGGCAAAAGAAAATAATTTTCTGATTTTTTTTTACTTTTGAAAGTTAATTCTTTGCAAATCAGTTTTTTAACCTCTTCCCATACGAATTTATATAACTTCCTAATTGGATGCCACCACCCATTTGGTTTTTTTATTATTTAAATCTGTTTAAGATCAATCAATTACGACAATTATCAATCTATTAAGACATTTAAGCGCGTCCAAGTGATTTTTGTATTAAAAATTAATTGTTTCGTTGACTTTATTACCAGTTGAAATGGAAAAGATTCTGTCATTCAATGCACGTGCCAGACACGTTTTTGTGGGTTAAGGGGTTAACACGACCATGTTTATAGGCTGGATACTATCCGTAAATTGCGACATGCGTGATAAAAAAATCGTTTAAAGTTGTTTACAGGGCATAACATTGCACTTAGAGCTACCAAATTTGGTGAGTAGTTACTTCTTGCTAATTAAAAAGGGGTTTTTCAAAATTTTAATTTGATTAATTTTTAAAATCGAAAACTTAACGTTTTTCCTCATTAACTTCGGAGCATACTATTGCACAAAAGCATTTTTGCACTACTTTGAAAGTCAAAAATTTAGATTTTCAGTGATGCCAAATTTATTTCCGTGTTGTTTATTTCTCTAATTTAATAAAAAAAAATTCTAAAAAATGTTTTAAAGTACATTTTATAACAATGCTTTTCATTCTTTTATTAACGGATTTATACGCACGCGCGTTGCGACGATATTGATAGCTTTTTATGTGTGATCGTTATCTTTGCTACAATTAAGAGTAAATCTTTGAAGATTATACAAAGACAGACGAATTTACCCCAAACCTTTTTCTTGCTACGATGTTCGGACTGGAAGTTCGAATCTCCTTTAAATTTGTTTAGAATTCGCACTTTCCCTCCTCATGAAATTCTGTTGTCCAATCTATAGATTTAAAATAATTGGCCAAACCAAAGGACTAGTCCACCAGGCCCAACCATTGGGCCGATTTCGCCAATTTTTATGCTGTATGGAAGCTCATGACCCCTCGATATGTCATCAATGGTCGTCTGTCCCCCATTTTCAAGATATATCGCAAAATAACACTTTAGCAGAATCCCTCATCCTCTACAATTGCCAATTCGCCAATTTATTTCACCCAATTGCAAGCATAGCCACACAGGCTACTGATATTACTAGCTAACAGCTGGTCTCTGAAAATAATTAGCATATTATTCCAATAACAGAAGCACATAATGTTTGAAAAATACAAATTAGCCATGCAGTCTGAATTTGGCACTAAATTTTATCACAAATATTCGTTTTAAAATTTTTATTCTTTCAAAATGATTCTTCTATATCATGAGGACAACCCCGAATAAATGGATAAGATTTTTATGATGTTTGTAACTCAGTAGAATAGTTACCGAAATAAGATACTTTATATGATGATTATAAGTAAACAGGGTGTAAGGAACACTATAGAATAGTTAAAAGAAGAATATTTTACGAACTATTCAAATAGATGAACATAAAATAATGTATTCATAAAGCCTTTATCCAGAATTTAGAAATTTTTATTTCTTTCAAGAGGATAATCCACTTTAATTTCAAATTTAAAAGAAATTCATTGATTTAAAATAATGTCATCATCTGTATTGTAACATAATTCTCCATTGCCAAAAATGATTTTTCATTCTATAAAATTGTACACAAATATAATCGTAATTATTGATTTGTTATTTTCACTAACAATACTGGATACTTCAAAGCAAATTTTATTCATCTAACGACAAAGAAGGCAAATTACGTAAATCATTATATGATAATTACGGATTCATGCTATAGTTTATACGAAGTAATATTTTATCAATTTATACAACAAAACCATGAAGGTAAACTAAGACATCGATAGATTTTGAAAGGGAGTCACAGCATTCAAAGTAAACTTCATAACATGGAATTTGAAGAAATGCAAAATAAATGAAGTAATTAGATTACAAATGATTTGCCAACGTATCCTATTAACGTATTTTTTAGTTTTAAGGCAAATACAGTGAATAAAAAAAGTACCGGTGTATGACGGTGTAAATTTTGAATTCATTTTTAATCTCACTGCTCGTGGCTCCCTCTACATCTATGCGATGAGGGATGTTTAGGTGTTTTTTGCAAGCAGCTTGCATTGTCTGAACCCTATTAGAGCAAGATGTTGTGCGATATCTTTACGACGTTGTTCGACATTCTAAAAGCAGTACAATATTCGTGGAGATATCGTTGCAATAATTGTGAAGCATCTTGCGCTATTAAAGAATGCTTGAAGGTTTCATTACAAATTACTTTTTTGTGTTAAACGAGGAGAAAAAATATTTTATTCCGCCCACTGGAGAGGTTTGGAAATGATTGATCGCATCTTAGAGTTATATATAATATAGTTTCACTGTAATTGTTAACACATTATTAACCCTTTCCCTCCTACCGCCAGTGATAGCCGGCATCCACAAATCTACCCGCGGAGAGGAACACCGGCTATAGCCGGCATGCTCGGTGAGATTCGCGGATATGAGCGCCGGCAGCAATTATTCGAACATTAATCTTTATATTATATAATATATGCTAACATGTTTCAATTATAATAATTATTGTTTGTGTAGAAATTATGAATGTATTATTTTGAAGAAAAGCCCCATTTCTTTTAAGAGTATACCAAGGTGGCGTTGTTCAGACGTAAGACATAACTCTATCGATACGGAACCATCCCATACGTCCCTTCAAGCAAAAGACGATAGCCGTCCGAATATCACTCTGAAATTTCCACCCCCTTTCGTTCAGTGTGATTGATTTCAGACCCCCGGCTCATGGTTTCTTCGTTAGAGTGGCTCGCCCAGGTGTGTTTGGGGAAGAGGGGAGTTTTCTTACAATTCGGACAATGCCAGCTGCCATTGTGGTTTTTGAGGGGGAAAGTGAATTTACCTTATCTTTGAAAGAGGAGCTCGGACGCTCCCGTATCTTGAGGTTCCTTTACTTCAATGGCCTTAGGAATCAGAGGGTTAAACCCAAACGCTGAAGTCTGTCCGCGTGTAATGTGTACACTTTTGGCGCGATGTCCGTTCCAGTGGCCGTAGCGAAAGGGTTAGTATGAATCGGAGTGGGCAACTAAATGAATTACAAATATAAACGAATCTCCACATTATCCCCAAATCTCTGCTTGGCAGAGACTTCGATCCACTACTGTGTAGAAATCAGCGAAGGCTCCAGTTTAATAGAAGTTCATTTTAAAAACGCATTTTCGGGCTATATTCATTGCACAAAATATACAAAATTGGTAGATAAGGGTATAAGGGTATTTGATCTACCCTTATTTCGTATTTATATCTTTATACATTATATATAATAATATACACTATAACAAAAACTCAACAGCATCTTATTGTTTACGCCGAGACCACTGACATCGCGCAGACTTGCTTCCCAATGTCAATAGGAAGCGAGTCTTCGTCCGCCCCTATGAACGCCAGATTATTGGAAGGGCCGGATTGACGAAGGGTCGGATTACAGAAAGACCACTATATTTCATTCATTGTTCACCACTCATCATTGTAAACTCCGACAGTCCTCTGCCAAAAGAACATAACCCCGGCATATAAATAATAAACAGATTTGATTTGCTTCTTCGGTTCATTCGTGCGATAGCCAAATTTGGCTATACTGCGCCAAGCATATGGTGAAAGTGCATGGCACATGATAACAACCAGGGGCCGTTCGCATACATATTGTTTCTCAAAAATAACTATTTATTCGATTCAGTGTCTTCAAAAATTTCATTTCGTTGAATGGCTTTAATTCTAATGAACTAATGTCACTATAATATCAACTAAAATAATTTCATGTCTCACACAATGCCCTTGATACTAAAAAGACCGAGAAATGCCGGGTATCCTGATAGCAGGATAATAAAATGTGCAACCTTCCAAAGACATCCTTCTGAACTGATTCTGCGAAGGTCTATTTCCAGCGTCACGCGATGAATATCCTGCGCTTAGATTTCCAACTCCATTTTCATCAAATTTAGTGTGATGAATGTAACTAGCATCCATTGTCCACCTTTTGAGTTAACTTCCCTTAACAGGAATTAATGGACATTTCAGCGCCTATTTTCCATTATACCAATCGATACTTTACACTAACAGCCGCTAATGGCCATATTGGGCCGCTCGTCCCAAACCGATGGCCATTCTTACTTGGTGGATGATTAATTTGCCTTGACATAACATCCTTCATCGGGATTTCGAATGTCAGAATCCGTCAGTGCACCAAAATCGTTGGGCCGATTATGACTCGCATAACCGAGTAAGTTTAACCTGGTTTGGAGTCCACTGCACATGTTGAGTCGGATCGACATGTTGGCAGCGCGGATTCCCCAGTGAGGATTGCTGCGAAGCCCATCCGTGCTCCAGTTTACCGAACTGTTAATTAAACCGGAAAATTCCCGGTTCTCGCGGAAATCCAAATAAGGCCCCTCGGCGGCCTCGCCTGCGTTGTCCACCTGTTTATCGAGTCGGGTTTAATCTAATTTAGAGAGGGTTTAACTGAACGGAGCACCTGCTATCCTGAGAGCGCTAAATGCATTTGGAGTGCGGGGTATTAGTTGTAGCGTAAATGAGGATTGCTTATTTTGGGGCTTCATTCATTAGGATTTCGCGTTTCAGTGACATCCAACAGTTTAATTTGTAGTTACAAGTAGTTACATTTAGTGGACATCGAACATTCATTCACAATAACGGCAGAATTTTCATATCTGTGAACAT
Organism: Araneus ventricosus; assembly: GCA_013235015.1. Lineage (NCBI taxonomy): Eukaryota > Metazoa > Arthropoda > Arachnida > Araneae > Araneidae > Araneus > Araneus ventricosus. The sequence continues at coordinate 21,192 of BGPR01001990.1, read as the reverse complement.
TCTAGAACATAATATATTATATAAACATGTAATAATTTAGAATTTTTAATAATTTTTAAGTTAAATCCATTTGTAAGGCCACCTAATTTTTAGTTATAAACGAAATACTTCTACTTAAATCTTAGATAAAATGCATTTCTACTTTAACTGCCAGAATCACGAGATTTTTCGGGGAAGTCCCTTTCCGAAAATACTACTTAAACTCGCAGTGATGTTGTAACGTGCTCTTTTGCGATGTAACTGCTTCCTGCTAACACGCGCTGCCTTTGCGCACTCTATCCTAACAATGGTCACGGCGTGAACTTTACTTTTGAACATCTTATTATATCATTTCATCGATATAAAATACTTCTAAATTCAAATAAACTGTTTTGGATTACCGACGACTACCTGCTCCTTTTCAAGATGCTCTTCACTTCACGTATTGGAGTATCATTATATATATCAAACTCCTGGCGTGTTTAACTACTGCTTTTTAACGTAACTACTTTTACTTGTTTTCAGAAGACTCGGTACTTGCGTGTTTTGACTTTTTAACCCTTGCCTTTTGGAAATGGTCTTTTAATTTTTTAAAACGGCTTTTAGTATCATAGTGCGTTTTAGTGCTTTTGTGATTATGGGTTTTCGTTTTTAATTATATACACGTTTGCAAAAGTTTTACGATTTTGTGTATTCTCTGTGTTCAACTTTTTGTTTTCTAGTGTAATTTTTTTTATTTACTCGTTGTGGCTTTTGTTTTCGTGTGTTTGTTGTGTGTTTATAGCACTCTGTAAATGGAGTTTTCTCTGTAGTGTGCTTTTCTTTAAATAAATATTCGTATACCGCACACAATATGCGAATTAAACGCAATATCAAAAACAAAAAAGAAAAGAAACCATAACTGGGTTCGCTCTAGACAATTAAAGAATATGTGAATGTATTCTGCAGACATGTTCTATTAACATGTCCAATTGATCTAAACTGGTACGCAAGTCAAATTCTTTAATTAAAATTTTGATGTTGGGCAATTCGAAAAAACGTATTTGCACGTTTCCCTCTTCCAAAATACTAAAACAGTAAAGCCTCAGTTGGCAAAATTTTAAAAGTAGAACGGACATTAAGAATACAAATTAGATGTATTAAAACGAGTTTACTAATATTAAATAATAAATATTAAAAATATTTTAAATTAGTGCACTAAAAGGTAGAAAATATTTTTAAAATCAAAAATCGGGTAGTGAAAACAAAATACTAAATGCGTGAAGCGCTGATCAAAATATTCTAAATAAATTGGAACTATATTAACATTTCTAATATATTTTAATTAATATTTAAGAATTTAGTTATGCATTATTTAGGGGTCTATTCTGGTACCCCCGGTTGGGTTGGGTTCCGTTGTTAACGTGCGGAACCCAACCGGGGGTACCAGAATAGACCCCCTAGAATGTTACTCATCGTGGCTTAATTACCTATATGTATTATTTCCATCACCACCAGCTATTGCGATTTTGTTTCCACCACCAGATTCTTTGCTTTCTACACTTTAAGTATACGACTAAGAACGTGTTTTCAAAATCTTTTTTTATTTTTATTATTTTCTACTTTCTACTCTTTAATATACTTCATAATGCATTATTATGAATATTATAGAATCATATCTATTCAAAATATTTTTCTGGAATTCACCAAGACTTTTTAATCCTTAAAATCTCGACTTTTTAAAAATTGATTTTAAAATGCTTTTCCATTTCCATTTCCATTTCTTGAATGAAACATGGAAAAAATACTTTAAAAATTCCTATTTTGTTTCAAGCATGGTTTATGGCTAAAAGACAATTTGTTACCAACTGACAACACTGGGTTTTATTTCGGAAAAAAATGTCCTTGATAAAATTCTGTAATATCAAACACATACGAATTTTTATAATAATAATACGAATTTTCTTCAACGTTGTAGCGTAAAATAATATACTCAAGCGTACAAACAAAGCTAAAAAGATGCAGCCTCAAGTGAGAAACATCAAGTTATTTTTTTATCAGCACCCGGGCTGCCATCTATATATTGTAAATTGACTTAATAAAATGTTCAGTATGTATCCTATTGGCCACAACAGGCATGAGAGCTTCAGTTTCATTATCAAGATTTAAGACAAAATTGGGTGTGTGGCTTAAAGGCAACACTGGGCCCCCTAAGGGTTCACAAATCCATTCATATGAAATCAAAATTTAGTTAAAAATAATCGAATAACTCACAAATATGTTCTGAAAATGACTACATTTTGTTCTGTCGATAAAATCTCACAAAATTTCAGAATATTAAGAATGGAATGAAAAATTGATCATAAATGCAAAAGTATTTAAATAAAAGCGTGTAAAAATATGATTTAAACTTTGTTGAATAATTCCAAATAGCGTCCCTTGGTGCATTGGAGTTTTGGAAATTCAAATAACGCTCATCGACAGCATCAACTGCAGACCGTGTTCATCGAGAACAGGCGATGGTGCCGAGTCAGAGTTGGCACGAGTCGCTGTAGTAGCGAGGAATACACCTTCGAGCAAGAGTGGTGGGGTGAAAATGATTTTTAATTCCCTCCAACTTCTACCTTAAAGTCAGAACTATTTCTCGTTTACATAGTGACAAAAGGAAACGATTAACAGGAAGTGCATCCTTATTACCGTCTTTTCTACACGTCTGACGGCTTCGGGACAAGAGAACCGTGGGTTCGAGACTCGATTCCATGCACGAGCCGCCGTGTACACGGACCTGCTGCAAGCTGCATCCATCGAAAGTCAAACGTCCTCTCTTGCGATGGAATACGGAATCTTGGAGAGGCGTGCATTATCGTCTTTACTGCCACATCTGTGATGGCCTCTTGGCTTCGAGACGATTGTACTCGCTAATGCAGCACATATACTAAATTGAAACATTCTATAGAAGGCTTCGGTACGAGAGGGTCGCGGGTTCGGGACCCGATTCCATGGAAAATCCATACGGACCTGCTGCAAGTTAAATCCGTCGAAAGCCAAAAGTCCTCCTTATGGCGGGGTGCTGAATCTTGAAGAGGTGGTTGCCGACCTATGTGACGTGATCTGACCACGATTCAAAATTCAAACATGGAGTCCGTCCCCAAATAGCTCTCGTGTAGCTTTAAATCGTTCATTTAATCTAACTAAACTAGATCCACATGTCTGAAGCAATCAGAAATTTATACCCATGTCTGTTTCATTTATTATGCAATATCCCAGACACGGAATATTATTTTGTTCTTTCTCAATCAAAGAATGACTTCCTTTATCCAAGCCCAAACACTCGCACTAAATTAGGTTCATGACGAAAAGAAAAGGAGAAATTACATTACTTCGTGCATCGCATACTAATGTTAAGATAAATCAAACTAGGTAAAAGGTAGGGTCTTTCGTATTTGTCCTTTCAGGGAAACTGGTGGAAGGAACGATACTTTAACTCACATTTTTCCCTCTCTACTCAATCTAGAAAATATTTAATTTGCCTTCTGAGGTGCGTAGATTTGAGCTTCTGAAACTATTTCGAATTGCGACATCTTTGGAAGTCGCCATTTTCATTTCAATCATTTTGTCCTGCCCCTCAAAATCAGAAAAAAAACATATAAATTCATCAATAATCAATGAAAAACATACATTATTTAGAAAACTTAAAGAATTTCCTTAACTGTTTTGCTTAAAGATATTAAATCTCTAAGACGTATCTATTTATCTGACGTATTTAAGTCCCACACCAATTTACTTAAACTTTTGACATTTAAACCTGTAATTAACCCCGCACGGATGCAGGTGATACTTATATTGTGCATCGTATTACATACTTATCTCGTTCCTTTATAAACTTAAGTGCAATTTTTATTTATATAATTCTTGTTTAGTATATAGCTGTGGCTATCCTGAATTCCTGTCGATGACGTCACTCTCGAAACTACTTACTTAGCTGCGCAATACACGAGAGATGCACGAGGCAGCGTACTAGATGTCATAAAGTTAGGATGTCATAGGACCTAAAGTTGTTGCTCTATTTTCATGAATATTTGGATGCAAAACCTTTTCATAATCAAGCATCCGTATTGGTGACCCGGACGTGATAAATATAGATCGCATGAATTAAAGTTGCATTTATTTTTGTAAAACAACACGATATTAAATATGATCCAGATATAAGTACCTCATACGTACGCACGACTGCTTGAAGTTTAAATCAAGACAGCAATGAAATTAGAAGGCGAACACTACTTGGGTACTCAATTATCTATCCCAGGTGCCTTTTACGTTTTTATATGATTAAAATAACAATAAATGCCCCGAATAAGGTGTGTCAGCTAATTAGGGTTTGGTTTGGTGGAGTTTACTGGCTCACAAAAACCATTTTTGATTATGCTGCGCCAAACATATGGTCTACGATAAAATCCTAATAGAGGAGTTCAGTTAAGCAGTGTCATACGGTATGAGGTGTCAATATATGAAGTCTATAAAAAGCTTGCAACAAGGAAAAATTGACCTAAAAACATGGTAAAAGATTTAAATCAAAGAGTAAAAACCAATCGTTCTTAAAAAAGTAAAAAGTTGTGGATGATGATCTTTGTGAAGGATGTCTCTAAGAGTGATACAGGATGAGTGGAAACAGCGGATGCGTTGAAGATTAAATTGCGGACATTCAATAAGAATGTGGAGAACAGTCATTTGGCATTGGCATGCTGTACAGAGAGTTGCGGGTTCCCCCAATAACAGATGCCTATGCGTGAATCGAGTGTGTCCTATTCTTAATCTGGTAGGAACTGTGTCGAGCTTTCTGATATGTAAACTAGGCCAACAATCGATTAGACGTTTGATTGATTGAAGTTTATTTGTGTTTTTAAGATCCCATTGAGCTTGCCATTTTGAGTGGAGGATGGATTTAACATATTTTTTGACATCGTTGATAGGGACAGGAGAGTTTAAACTGTTGGTGGCAGACCTTGCAAGATTGTCAGCTAGATCATTGCCAGATATACCGACGTGAGAGGGAATCCAGCAGAAGAGAATAGTGAAACCTTTAGTAAGCTAATTAGGGAGTTTATTAAATTCATATAACAAAGAATTATAGCACTTGTCGCAGTAGCCCCTCAGTTATCCGGCAAATATCAGGCCAGCGAACTAACGAAAGTGCCGGATAAGTGAAGACTTATTTAAAAAGCGTATTTTAATAGTGAAACCTACGTTTATGAAATTACAAACAGATTATTTGTTACAGAGCTGAAACAGTGTTTACTAAGATGTTATCTGCAAATTGTTGCTTAGCGTTGAAACAGAAGTTGGCGTGCATTTTAAGCAAGTTTGGCAATTTTTCATCCATTTTGACACCAAAAAGATGGCTCGGAATTTACAGTATCTTGGTGTTATCTCGAAACACAATTATTGAACCTTTCGGGAGGATCTCAATAATGTTTCAGCCTCCAAGTTTGAGCCAAGGTTAAATAATAACTGGCAGAAAGTCTTGGCTCAGTTCCAGTTACTAGTAGTGACTGTCTAAGGGATGAAAACCTATGAGAACCCTTCGCGGAAGTAGAAAAGTGATTTTGAGTCTCGTGACAGTGCTCTGTTGCATAGAAATAATTTATTTATACTGGATTCATATATGTGGAGTATTTGTGCATTTCTGGGTAATGTTTTATTTTGAAAACCGCACTATTTTTTCTTCAACCTTACCTAAGTTTTACCCATTATATTATACTGAATCGAGGGACTCTCAACAAAATATATTCGCACGAAAAATTGGAAATTTTATTGAAAATAATTTTCTATGGTTGCGTAAATTTATTACGCTGACAACGTGTTCAGGTTTCAAAAAACTAATAATTAATTTTAAAAAATTAATTATTAGTTTTTTGAAAAATTAATTATTAGTTTTTTCAGGTTTCAAAAAACTGATAATTTATTTATATAACCTTTGTTTAGTATAAAGCAAATAAATATAGATCACATCAATTAAAGTTGCATTTATTTTTTTAAAACAACACGATATTAAATACGATCCAGATATAAGTACCTCATACATACGCGCGACTGCTGGAAGTTTAAATCAAAGTAGCAAAAGGAGATCAGAAGGCGAACATTACTTGGGTACTCAATTATCCTAGGTGCCTTTTACGTTTTTATATGATTAAAATAACAATAAATGCCCAAAATAAAAAAGTTATTTCTTTTCTCAGGAGACTGGGCATTTGATTCATGATCTATTCCCCATTTCATATACTCTTTTCTTCCTAGTAACTAAAGGATTCATTCCAAAACTTGATTCATTTTTCTTTACTTGGAATATATACGCTAAGGTTAACGTGATTAATCGGTTATTATTTATAAAAACTAATTAAAGTGACGAATCTATTTATAACATTCACCGGTTTTTATGAATAATTATCGGTGAAAGTGATAAATGATTTATCACATTAACCGGTTATTATTCATAATAACCGATTAATCATGTTAACCGTAACGCATACATTTAATATTCACAACACGGAGACTACAGTATCAAAGTATGCAAAAACTACAATTGCACTGGTTCAAAAACCGGTATAATGTAAAATGGAAAATTTCTCACTAAGTCCTTAATGTGTAAAAGTTACAAACAGGAACAGTTTTCATTAGCAGTAAAGCTATCTGCCATGGAAAAAGTCTCTTTTAATGGAAAAATACCGAGACTTCCGACAATGTTTATGAATTTATATCCAAACAAATGACCTTCAAATAATATTCAGACACATTATACATTCAAATCAAAGTTATTTCATATACAAGGTTGTGATTTCACAATGATACTCCTATATTCAGCATAAAGAGAAATTTTATAAATCTCTCTCCAGAAATTAAACGCAAAACCATCAGGCGAAAGGTGTTTCACTCGAAAATTCTTTGAATCAAGAGAAAAAAATCATGACAATCCTTCTTTCCGCGTTTGCAACTTAGTGACATATTCCACCAAATTAAAACGCAGAAATGGAATAGCAATATATACGTTTTCCTCGGATTCATGAACCACTCCATTATTCATTGCATTGTCTGTCCTTCTGTCTTATTCAGGGGCTGAACATGTCGGAATTTATTAGATTATTGTTCCTACCTCCCATTAAGGCTCTTGCTATATGCAGATGAGGGTCCCTCCTCTAACAAATTAAACGTCTCTTGCAATTTTGTTTCTTTGCTATTTAGTCTGTTGAATTCTTTCTTTCTCTTATGAATTATTTCATTTCTTTGAACGATACGAATTAACGATAAGTCTAATTATGAGGAATTAAAGTTTGTTTAATATGTTAATTATAAAATGGTTTGTTTAGTTCGTGGATTTACTAGAGTTAATCTAGCGCAAAATTAAAACATCTTGATTCAGAAGAACAATAACTCTGTTTATTATTAAATGCCTTATTTTAATGTAATGATTTATCTTCTTGAAGTATTAATCGACTTAGGACAAATGAAATTTGGAACTCATATACAAATGAGAAACAGTTATGTGTGAACACGAATATTAATAATATTTTATAGAACAAGGAAAATAACTTTTATTTTTGGTTTTGACTTAAAAATTCCTGCCCTCAACTTCCTAAAATATACCTATTAATTTAGCTATTAGGGAAAAATGTAAATAAAAAAAGATCAGAGATATAAATTCGCCATCTCAAACCGTGACGAAATTTCTGATCTATCATGAAAATTCTAAAAATATATTACAGTTATCTTGACAATCTTTACTTAAGCATTTCACGAAGAGCCTTGATTCAGTTTCAGCTACAATTTGCAAGAAGGCAATTGTCCTCAGTGCGTTGAAAGTTATTGTAAACAACTCGTGCTACTGATCATTCTCAGATACGGAAACCCTCCGCGCTTGTGCGCATGCGGCAGGTAGAGTTTATTTTACCAAAATAGGGTTGAAGTGAAAAATTGAGGTGGAGACGTTTATATTTTACTTAGCAGCATATCGAGGAGTTTTCTGTTTTATTTGCAGTAAAGTAGGATTTCCGCCTTACCCATCAACTTCCGGTGATAATGCTAGTCAATGGAAATCTTCAAAATTTCAACACTCTGTTTGAAGATATTGAGTAATGTTTAAAGTGGAGTTTTCTAAAGTTATGGCTTAAGGATACTTTGAAAATATTAAATTTCAAGTTCCTATTGTTGTAGCTCTCAGTGTTTACTTAGAGTAAGAACCTAATTTTGCGTAAAGGTTGCCATAATTATTCTTTATCGCTCTCTCTGGCGCTTTGTGTACTCAAGAAAGAACGGATTCGAACTACGCGCTTGATATGGAATCCAATTGGATTTGGCGATCGCCTAAATTGGAGGGTCCCTGGAAAACGGAAGTGAACCCTCACCACGGAAGTTCTGTGAAGCCAAAATAAACAAATCTGAAAACTCGTCCATAAAAGAAAAAAACATTTTATTTTCATTTATTGATTTGCGGTAAACTAAAAAATACGCATAATAGAACGGAAGTCATGACATAATAAAGAACTCTTGACACGCGCTCATCTTGCTCACTGCCTGTCGCCCCTTTGCGTAGTAAAGTCGTCCAAAAGTGCTAGTCTCAGGCTTTTGAAACGAATAGCATTAAGAAATATATTTCGAGATCAGTGACAGTAATCCTTACTACTATTTTGTTCATTTACATTGCACTGATATTTGCAAAAGTTTTCTTATAAATTTGCATCGACTGAAGCAGTATTTTGTAAATAAAGGTTTCATCCATTTTTATCAGCCATCTGCATTTTCAAAATAAATAATCGAATCCATGAGAGATTTTTTTTGAAACAATAATATTCATGTATCTCTACGTGAATTTTATCGTTGTATTTTATATACGTGCATTTTGTTCGCAAGCAAACGTAAAGGCGGCAACGTATCTTATCCGTAAAAGAACATTGCACCGCTTAGCAAGCGACACCAACTATCTCAACTTTTTGAAATTTCAAAAAGGAAGAAAATACTCAATTTTTCGCAACCAATAACGAATATTTCTGAATTTTTTTCACATCTTGTATGAGCATGCGGTCTTATGTTTGCATCAGATGTTAAAAAAATTCAAAAATATTCGTTATTCGTTGCGAAAAATTGAGTATTTTCTTCCTTTTTGAAATTTCAAAAAGTTGAGATTGTTGGTGTTGCTTTTTAGCGACGATTATCAAAACTCAAAAATATATTCTTTAGTTGAAAGTGAAACCCGCAGAGAATCAAGTCTTACCTGGGCCAACAATGCCACACATCTGTGTTCTGATGCTTTCTTCTAGAAGGTACAAGTGTTAGTTTCTTTTTGGAGTTGTTTTGCGCCTTCTTACAGAGGGTTTAACACAAAATTGAAATTTCTAGGTGTGACATCGTTCTTCCATCACTGCGGCATGTCACATTACCGTGATGCTAGTTAAGTTAGATTAATGTCCCAGTTTTGAAGCAACACGAGGGCTATTTAGGGACGGATCTCGTAATTTTTAACCGCGGTCAGATGACGAGGACGACACCTGAGCTGGCGCCCCCTCTCCAAGCTTCCACACCACACCAACGGGAGAACGTTTGTCTTCCACGTATGATTTGGCGTGCAACAGGCCCCATACACGGCGGATCTTCGGTGGAATCGCGTTTCGAACCTGCGACCCACCGGTCCCAAGGTCGAAACCCTACCACTAGGCCACCGCGGCCTTACCGTAATGCAAATAATATAATAGGTTGAGCTTAGCTCGTGTTTTTTTCTCGAACAGCGCATGAGCTCCGGGGTCAGTGTCCCTTCATCTATTTATTAATTACGTCATTGTAATTCTTTTACATTAAGATACCGTACATCGCTCTGATCACTGGCACCGTTCGTGGTGATTATTGATATATATGTTGTTTCGTGAGAGTCTTGAGTAAGGAATAGTATAAATCAATAAAAATAATGAATATTAGACATCTAACTCATCAAATGGGCAAAAGATGACTCATTAAAGCTTTAACCCTTTTACCACCGATTCCACCGATTTTTTAAACCACTAATTAGATACAATGTCTGCAAACATGTTCAAATACCGTTGAACCTAGCGAATTGTTATTTACATAAAAAGCTTTATTAGTATAATACGATTCAACGCTTAAATAGTACAAAACAAGCACATTAGATTGCGAAAATCGTCGGAGTCAGCAGAAAACAGACTCACGTCCTGCCCGCATAAAAACCAATCCCACTATAGGCGCCTATGGGGAGTGTTTTCGATGCCAATATTTGGCGATATTTCCCTTTTTTGGCGAGAAATGCTTTGTAAAGTTTTTCTATTTCGACGACCGAGAGATGCTATCTGTTATAAGGATGTAAATATTTTTACTTTGTAGTTTTTTTTTCTGTGTGTGTGACTTACAGTAGAATGAATTCCTTCTTGAGTGTCATTGAATATGAATGCATTTTTAAAACTAAACACGAAATAAGTGTATAGTGTATAATTCTTTGCTAAAGTAAATAATCGAATGCGCATAAGTTAGAAAAATATTCAAATACATAAATACTTACCAATGAGCTTAATATGATCAAGAATTAAAGTTGAAAATAATTTGTTATTATTAATTTGTTAATTGTGAATAAAGATGGATGGTTTTAAAAACACGATGAATCAAATCTCAGTTTCGCGCCAATCAAAGTAAACACGGAAACCCTAGCGGGAACAATGATCGACTTGGCGTGGTAAAAGACACTCCCATAGACGCCTATAGTGGGATTGGTTTTTATGCGTTCTGCCCGCGGAATAAGTAGTCAGGGGGTTAAAAAATATGCATAACCGCATACATCAGCGGCTTACGAATTAATACTTCGAAACATCAAACGCGACTCATAAACCTTCAAATTTTTCGATCATACTTCAAAAGCTCGTTATAAAAATCAACTTCAATTAATCTCTCACTGAAAATGAATCCCATAAAACCTCGAAACGAAAGATGTTCAACTCCAGAACGAACACGACAGTTCTGTGGGAGAGAAAAAATCATGACAATCCTTCTTTCCGCGTTTGCAACTTTGTGACATATTCCACCAAATTAAAACGCAGAAACGGAATAACAATTAGATGCGTTTTCCCCTAATCCCCGAACCACTCCATTATTCATTGCTGTGTCCTCGTGTTCTATTCGGGGGTTGGGTACAAGTCCGAGTTTATTAGATTATTGTCTTACCGACCATTAAGCCTCTTGCTATATGCAGATTAGGGTTCCTCCTCTAATAAGTTAAACGTCTGGAACAGTTGTTTCTTTTCTTTATAATTTCTTTTTCGAATGAATCATTTTGTTTCTTTTGGAACGATAAGAATTAATGATAATTCTAATTAAGACGAATTAAAATTTCTTTTATTTGGTAGTTATTTAACGGTTTGTTTAGGTTTAGTTCGCAGTTAAATTCGATTAATTCTTGCAGCGAATTTCGGAGATTCAGACGGCGAGTAGTTATTCTGCTTTAATTTAATTGTTTTATTTTAACTGCGTGGTTAAAACTGGAAACTCATTGGTTAGGTTATTCTAGTTATAAAATAGCTGTGGAATGTGTGAAAGAGCGTGTCGTAAAATCTTCTAGAGGTTTTAGCCAAATATGGTTTACGTTATTTTTAGTTTTGTGATGTCATATTGTCTTTATATTATTGTATTCAAATCTAACGGAGGGAAAAATCATTATTTTAACTTTAAATAATCTCAAATACTATAGTGATAAATAACTATAACGATATACATAGAGATGAGAGAGAGATCTTTTCTTAATTTTTTGGTAATAAATTTTCACGGTTTTACTTGGTTGTTTACTGCATTATTTTCCTTCTTATCCAAATTTTTCCCCCAAAAAAAGTACCTGCCGTCAAGCTGGTGGGCGAAAGTAGATTCATTTCACCCTGCTTAGTTATATTAACGTTCCGTTTCGCAGCAACATGAGGGCTACTTTGGGACGGACTTCACGGTTTGGAACCATGGTCAGATGACGAGGACGACACCTGAGACAGCATCCCCTCTACAAGCTTTCCCACCACACTAGGGGGAAGTTATTTGGCCCTAACGTATTTAACTTGCACCAGGACCGCTTGTACGGCGGTTTTTCAATTGCCTGACTCCTGATCAGAAGGTTGCGTGTTCAGATCACGTCCCGGTCTCCAATATGTTGGCTTCTACTTATTTAAACATGAAAGAAGCAACATTAACTTGTTTGACGTATCAAATAATAAAAATGCGAATACTCCATTTAAACGTTTTATTTATTTCTTTTCGAGAAAAATCGATTTACAACGGAAAAATCAACAAAATTCAAAAAACTACTTTTTCTACTGTTGCCACAAAAAATATAATATGATGAACAAAAGAAAATATGATAATAAATAAGTGTTATAAATAAAAGGAAAAGATATGCACAAACAAATGTTAAATGCTGCGTGAACTATAATTCAGCCACTACATTATCGAGTTTCGAACCTGGAACCCTCAGGCCCCGAAGCCAGACCTTACCACTAGGCCACCGCCACTTCATTTTGCCCGGATAGAAAGCGAAAAGAAAATTTCACCCTCTCTCCGCCATTTCTTCCTTAAATTTCATATGGGAATAAACTACGAGGATGCGAGAGGGTGGAAGACAATGCAACTGATCGGAGCTTCCCAGCAAGGTGTCACAATTTTAAGTTAAAATCCAATCGGAGTTAGGGGCTGGAAATCACTTTTCAGGCCCCAACATATTTCCTTTATCTAGTTTGTTGCGTTTTTGAGTTACACGTACACACAGACTATCGAACATACGGACAGCGTTGGCGAATTAAAATGACGACCCGTAGACAGAAAGCGTTGGCGAATTAAAATGACGACCCGTAGACAGAAAGCGTTGGCGAATTAAAATGACGACCCGTAGACAGAAATTCCTTCCTTTGCGTACTGGAGTTGGAGCGTTCCTATACAAATGAATGGACAGACCAACAGATAACGATCCCACTGACACATATTTACTGTTTTAGTGATAATTCCATGCCAAATTTCACCCATTCAGCTTACCATCTTTCGTTTTAATAGTTATATTTACATTCACGGACGAACAAACAGATTTCTCTTGGATGGATTACGTCCAAAACTTGATGCCATCTATAATTTTGGTGTAAAGGCCACTTACTGAATTTTATTTGTTAAGTATTTTCCGTTTTAAGTTACCCTGTTTGCAGACAGACATAATTCCAAAAAATGTGTCTTTTTCGGACTTTGGAACGCCTAAAGCATGGAGATTCATCTAAATCTTGAGGTCAAATTTCTTTCTCTTTGTGTGCTTCGAATAGGAAGAATTTTTGTTAAAAATCATCATTTTTGTTGGATGCAAGCGTTGTCGAAGGATAGCAATTTATGCAAGTTCAGCCACTGCTGATTGGCGCTGTCGTTTCGTTCTCTTGTATTTCACTCACTTCCTCTGCGAAACGACGTTCAGTTCCAGTTCTGCACTGTCGGTATGTTTGTCTGTGTGTATGTCTAAGTGCCACATTTCCCCATCATTGTTTTTAATAAATACGTGTTTATTCCCCATGGATTCGATTTCTTTTCTACACCTACAGTTTTTATCAAATGTTTTTTCACTCTTAATGTTTTTCGGTTTAGTGTGTGTGTATCATTCTCTTTGTCATGCTCTGAACAGTACATTTTTAGGAATATTTTTCTTCGTTAGTACTCTCAATAGAGATTCATTAATTCTAACCATCAGTAAACTGAACTATTGCTATTCTACAAAGTATTTCCCAACAATAACATTCCTTACTCTCAGAACTGTCTGGAATTTTCCTCTTGATCCAAAGCTCCAATTAACGGATACTCATCAACACAGAACTTCTGCGAAGTTTCTCAAGATGGGAGTTGTTTTAAATCTTCATCTTTGCCATGATTTACAGCAAGAGAAAAGTAAGACAAAGTTTTCCCGGCGTCTTTGAGCAAATTTCCGTCAAAAGCGAAAGCAGGGCGCATTGTTTGGCATTCCCAGGTTCCCATTTCGCTAATAATGAAACGTCTCAAGAAGAACAACTTGAAACCGCCCAGACAATTTTTCACTCCATTTTGCAACGGAATGCTGATTATCTTTAGATTACCACTGACAGTACAAAAGAATATCTGTAGACTAATTAACGCTTATTTTGAATTGTGAATTATTGTTGTTGATATTTATTAAAAGATATGTGGGTTTTGTAGGCTTCATTTAATAACTCCAGACTCTAAAATGAAGCATCCTTCGAACGGCGGGTCTATGCCTTTTAATACGTGGATGCAAATTTCTACATCACTTTAACCCTTTCAGGACGACTGCCAGTTGCTTGGCACATTCTACCCCGACTGTCGCGTGTCGAATACCACGTCGGCGTGACACCAGCTTTAGTGCAATTAATACCTGACTACGTGCGGGGACGAATTTTTGAAAAAGCGCTTTAATGAGCAATTCCATTTCATTTTCTGACTCAATATGATTCAAAGCAATGACTGATATCAGTCAGGAAATTTTATATCACTTGAGATTCAGTAAAATGGGATAATTAAGGTAAGAAATGGGGAAAATTAGAGCAAAAGGCAAAACACTCTAGCAGAAATTCTATTGAAATTATTTCTCTACACAGCACATTTACAGCTATGGTGAAGGCAATGAACTAGTATCTAAGAAATACTTGCATTTACAGGAAAGTTATGGCAAGTCGCGTATTCTCTGCATATGTATAATGCATATGAAAATGCGTAGGTATAATCAACATTAAACAGCTCTGAATCAAAAACTATTGATCTCGAAACTATATCTCTAATTCATTGCTTTTACCACACTTAAGACAACATATATACAGAATTGCGAAGAAATATATAGATCATTTTTTGAGATATCGTGTTTAGCGTAGGTAACTTTTGACAAAATACAAGTTTTTCAAAAAACGCATTTAAAGTTTTAATTTTCTTTTCATTAAACATATATTTATTTGACTTCTTTTGAAATTTGCCACATTTGTAATACATACATTCTTTATTCAGAATCGTATCACATTTTTTCATTCTGAGTGTCCCTAATTTTTTTCTAGCGTTTTGTGTTCCTGCCAAAGACTGTCTCTTAGAAGTGACGATTCTATGGTTATCGAGGTTAAGATATTATTTCTATGTATATATTGGCCAGGAACCTTTCCCAATTCATGAAATACTCTTATAAGACCATAAAATCAACCATTAAACAACAATTCAGCTATCGATATGCCAAAACGTGAATTTTTTAACTCCACAATGTGCATTTTGGCAAAAATGGCCATAGTAGCTTATCGAAATTCAAAATCTAATTCCAATTGGCATGGCTTGCAGATAGAGAATATAACTAATTGAAATATATAAAAAGCAAATTAATTTATATTTCAGAGTGCGGTGTATTTGGTATAACGAGGGAAAACAGCCATCTTCCGGTTTCGTTTTTAGCTACCGTGTTTTATAAAACAAATTCTATATCTCCATTTCTATTCATCGTAAAAATAAAATAAACCCACATTTAGAAAGCTGAATAAATGGGCTTTAAAGTAAAACCATAAAAAAATTTGTGTATTTCGACCCAAAACCGTCTTTTAGACGTAGACAGATACCTTACGCTTAACTTAAAAAGTGCGACGGCCGTAAGCCGTCACGTGCGTTCAGAAAAGTCGGCCAAATGGAACCGCGCGCTTAACGTGCGGCCGTCCTCAAAGGGTTAAACTATCCTTGGCACTCCGAAATATAATAAGATGTATAATTATTCACAAGTGACTGTAAGAATTGATTTAGAGCTTTAGGAAGCTGAAAAATAGTGTCATTAATCTGTTTCAAGTCCTAAAAATTAATCTGTGTGTTTTTACTATTATATGGTCTTTATAATAAGAGCTTTCAAACAAGAATGTGTAAAAGATGCATCATTCAGAATGTCGAGTCGACGTAAGAGTGCAAAGGGTTAAGCAAGTGCAGTGTATGTGTGATAAAAATAAAAAATAAATTTGAAAAACACGTTTTATTAGTATATTAAACATTAGGAAAAATTTATCATAAATCTGGGGGGAAGGGGTTAAACCAAAAATGTGAAGTCACGCCGCGTTCATAGAAATATTCTAAGAACATTGGAATTTTAATCATATTAATAACTAGCCGCCTTCGGCGACCGGCTTGTTCGCCGGGAATATAATTTCAATTCAGTCTTTTTATATTCAATCAATTTATATTCATTCAACTCGTACTCAATTCAATCATTTTATATTCATGAGTGCTTTAACAACTTAATTTTAAACTTCAGATTGTGGTATATATTAGCACATGTTCTTTTAGTGGCCTTGCACCTGTTCTGTTCATTGCCCACATAAATGTCTCTAATGGAGTCAAATAACTGACCATGCCATGTAACATCTAAATGCACTTTGCCGATGCCATCTTCACTTTCTTATTTCTCTTCTAAAATATGTATTCGATTTCAACACTAAAACGGCACAGCACATTTTATGGCCAGCTGCATTTTAGCTGAATTAAAATATGCTGAAAAAGAATGAAAACATACCAACCATAATCATTCAGCATATTGGATATATTTCTTAATATACACTGGTGTGCAAAAATTAAGGACAATTTCATGAAATGTGAGGAATTTGCAATTAATACAAAAACTGTGGTTTCAAATCAGTTCTGGAGAATCATGTGACATTCAATCGAGTATCATACACATAGTACAGTGAAGATTCGGTCACGAGGGCACCAGAAACGGATGGAAGCGAAAATGGAGTTTGACCCATCATGTTTCACAGGAATCTGATAACGAGATGTAACTTTTATCAATGGTTATTTTTAATGTGCATAATACTTGCATGCATTTTCATAAACACAGCACAAATATTCGGGAAGATATAAAGGTTTTCTTACAAAATCCGAAATTTTCCGCATGTTGTTTTGCTCATAACACGCAGAATTTTTATTCAAATTATACGAAATGTGCAGAACATTTGACAATATGCTGCAGAAATATTGTATTAAAATTTGTTGAGCGAGTTGAAGTAAATACGTTGAAAATTAAAGGGAATATGAGTGTTTGTACTAAATAATTTTTTTACTGCGCATATGCGAGACGCAGCGGAATTTTTCTTTCATAACTTCAAAGCCAGATATATAGAGCAACTTTGAGAAAAATGACAGTTGAATCCCATTAAAATTCAGAGAACTGTGCATGTAAATATTATGCACATCAAACATAACCATTGATAAAAGTTGCATCTCGTTATCAGCTTTCTGTGAAACAGGATGCGTCAAACTCCATTTTCGCCTTCATCCCTTTCTGTTGGCCTCCCTAAATGCCCTCGTGACCCAATCTTCGCTAAAAAATGTGTATGATACTCGACTGAATGTCACACAATTCTCAAAAACTGATTTCGAAACATAGTTTTCGTATTAATTTTAAATTTGTCGCATTTTACGAAATGATCCTTAATTTTTGCACACCAGTGTACGTAATATCTCAGAGAGCTTGGTTTACAGATTGCATAAAAATTTTGATGAAATAAAATATGGAAGCAAAATATAATAAGATATTGCCTCAGCTTTCGACAATGAAAGTTAAACACGCAATTCAATATTTGTTTAAACAACTAAAACGGTTTGAATTGCGTTGCAACGATGAAAAGTATTGTTGTAAATTATGCCAAAAATATTTTTAAAAATTTATTAATATTAGAGAAAAAATACTGCAGCAACTTAATTGATATCATTGAAAATGTAAGTTTTTGCATTTCCCGATGGTCTAAAAATGATTTTTGTGTAATCTGTTCTTTTGTTTAAATTTTAATTAATTAAAATTCTAATTAAAATTTCCAAACAAGATCTCGGAGGTGCACATTTCCACCCTCCAAAGTATGTTTCTGCCAAATTTTGTAGATCTAGGTCCAGCGGTCTGCCCTGTAGAGCGCCAACACACAGACACACACAGAGAGACACGCACACACCACACACACACACACACAACACACAGACGCACACCACACATAGACGCACACCATACACAGACACACACCACACACAGACACACGCAGATATACACACATTCTCCTTTATTATTAGTTGAGATATATTTTAATGTTAATGAATGTGTAAGAGCAATCTTTCTTAAGATGAATTTAAGGATGAAACATTAGCAGCGCTTTTGACGTGTGTCACGTGACCAAAAATCGACTCCGCTTTGAAAAGAGGAAATTTTTTTGGAGAAACAAGGGTAACTACCAGGATAACAAAGTTTTGAGAGGTATTAAATACCTGGAAAATTTTAATACATCTCCTTTACTCGCTGCGTTCTGTGATCTCTTAATAAGATTATATATATTTTAATCTGCTTATTTTTTAGAAAGCAACCATGACATTAGACAGTATCGGGATGTATTATTTGTAGTTTTGTGTTACTACATTGATTTCTCTTGCACTCTTTCTATATATGAAACATATGCACATCTTGATGATTTGCCGATGCGATTAAAATAGTTGATGTTTTAAAACAACTCCTTTCCCTAAGAAGACAATTTGAAGGGGATCATTATTTTGTTTCTGATAAGCTCATCATGAATTTAAGCCGATTTTAGTGCCTGATTTCCGACCTACGGTCGAAATATTCTTAAAGTTAAGGAAGAGAAAAGTTTTGAGATTGAGGTAGACATTAGATTAAATGACTAAGAGAACAAAAATATCTAATGGAATACATTTTTATTTCAGAAATTCACACGAAAAATATCCTTTTTCAAGCACAAAATTCCTCATAGAAAATTATGTAGCTTAATTTTTCTCAAAACTTCTATATGAAGTATATTGTATAAGGTATACGGGAGCTAGTTAGCCCGTTTTTTCTTTTAAGATTTTTTTAAAAAAATAGAATTCAACATTTAATTCCTTTAATACTAACTTTAGCAGTGTACATTCGGGAAGTATTCGCCATATTAAAATTTTAAAATGTTATCTAACAGTATTAATTTAAAAGCTCAAACCGACACCAAGTCGCTTGGACCAACCTGCCCCGACGGCGAGTTAAGTTGACCCACGCGACATATTTAATATTATTATAAGGTTGAAGTTGAAGAAATGGACAAAATTTTATCTCATCTTACTTTTCATTTCCTACAAACGATAATACTAGACTGATTAAAGGAAAATCTTTTTATTCACCATTCTTCGATGAAACTATAAAATAATAAAAATGTAAAATTATGAGAAGAAAAAAAAATACCGAACACTAAAGTTGCAAAATTAATCAATTTTGCGTTAAAAACGAAATTTACTGCCTTCCTCGGTATCATTTTCATCATTGCAATGAATAAAAGCATATCGTTTTGCGAGTAGCACATAATTCATGTGCGGTCGAACGTGCCCCATGCGTAAGGGGCCAACCAATCCCATATCGCCATTTTTGTTTATCATTAGTGTAGCGATTTATTATGAAAGCATTTCAATAAACAAACAGGCCCCACAGTAACTAAAAACAATTTTTTTCCGAATATTATTTCTAGTACTGCAAATTGTTATCGATAAACAACAGAAAAAACTATTATTTATAGGTGAGGAAATGTACTCACCTAAGCAAAAATTTTTAAATTCTTGCTGTTTCTTAAATGGAAGCTGCTTCTTTAATGGAGGCTGCTTCTTTAATGACGCTGATGTGAAGGAAGGAAGACGGGATAACACAAACTTGGATGGACTGACAGTGTTATCTACTGGAAACGGCTGGTGCGACAAAGCCAGACGAAGGCAAAACAGACGAATCTAACCTAAAGCGGGGCATTCGCGGCTGCTCCAAACTGGAATTTTTGGAGCACGGGAAGGAGAAACCAATCGTCAGGGTGAAAAACCTATGAAAATTTAGCATAGCAGAACGGAAGGGTCGGAATTAAGAGTAGTTTGAGGTCTGCTTGGAATGGCCGGTTCGCTCTTTGAGGACCTCGTTACGAGGCTAGCGGGAAAACAATAGTTCTACCTAGATTGGGATCTCGCTGCTAGGCTAGTGGGGAAACAATAGTTTTGCCAAGATTGGGACCTCGTTGCGAGGCTAGTGGGAAAACAATAGTTCTACCTAGATTGGGACCTCGCTGCGAGGCTAGCGGGAAAACAATAGTTTTGCCAAGATTGGGACCTCGTTGCGAGGCTAGTGGGAAAACAATAGTTCTACCTAGATTGGGACCTCGCTGCGAGGCTAGCGGGAAAACAATAGTTTTGCCAAGATTGAGACCTCGCTGCGAGGCTAGCGGGAAAACAATAGTTTTGAATAAATTGGGACCTCGCGTTGGGGTTAGAAATGAAACTCGAAATCTCCCGTGTTGGGGAAGAGGAGGGTGGGTGGGAAAAATTCTGCGACTTTGAACCTTGTCTCAAAACAAACTTTGGAGCCTCCGTGAATGACGTGCCTAATTTTTCGTCTAAAATGGGTGGGAAAAAAGCGCTCTTAGGACAAATGGCATAGCTTAGCCTTCTCGTGAATGCCCAGGTATGATATTTCGGAGTAGAGATTTTAATCTTTTTGAAATATTTTTGCTCGTTGTCTGCTGTTTTCTACTCTTAATCATCCTTAGTAAAAAACCATTAGATAACGGTTTTAAATGATGTTAATCCTTGGAGGTTGGGGGCCAAAGAGCCCAAGTACTCCAATAAAATATCCGTCACTCGTCGTAGTCGTTTTCTACTCTTCAACGCAAACATATTTTTTTCTGATTCATTTCAATTTATGATCGCGAGCAGAATTATCTTACAGTGCGAGTGTGGACGTTTTTCACACAAGTGTTTTTGATTTTTAAAGTTTCCTGCCCCTTTCGTACTGAAAAAATTACAATATGTATTCTTTTTCCCCCTCTTGTACTTGTATCAAACGAGAATCTAAGTTTTGTGTTCTTAAACACAACGAAAGAGTTTCAGTGCAAGTACTGTCCGTTTCAAAATGCCAAGACTATCACTTTTTGAAGATTTTATTCCGGAAAGGGGTGACAGGCAGTGAGTAAAATGGGCTCATTTCCGGAGTTTTTATTAGATCACACTAAGTAAAATGTAAATATCTCCCCCTCCATTTCTCACCTCATCCTTAATTTGGTGAAATCAATTCAGCTTGGTGCCTGCACAAAATCTCCGAGGGTTTCGGAATCCGAGAATCATCTATAACTCTTTTCCATTCCATTTTAATTCATGATCGCGAACAGAATTGTCTGATAGTGT
>BGPR01001989.1:126378-195175 GCA_013235015.1 Araneus ventricosus | reverse complement strand
TTTTTGTTTCGCTTGCACATCTGGAAAGACTACACGAAATGTAGAGCCGTTAAGGTAAACTGCCTTCCTTCCATTCTTCTCTTCCAGAAATCTTCCCACGTTCTGAAACGACACAGCTCACGTAAGAAAACGGGAAAAGGAAGATTTTTAACCTCCGGGATAACTTCCATTCGAAGCAATTTCAACTGGCTTAAGGTGAAATCCAGGATAAATAAAGCAGTTTACGTCTTCTTAGAAGGCAGGTTTCGAGTCGAGCGCGTCCTCTCAAGAAGTGCTTCCTAAATCTTCAATCAGAAAAGTCTTCTGGGGAAGAAGTTGTTTGTTTTTGCGGAAGGTGATACTTGAACTTGTCAGATGGAAATAGCGGATCATTCATTATTTAGGATTTTGCAATAAGTATGAAGGATTCGGTATGTTTTATGGTTCCGAAACAGAATCGTTAAAACGCGTTACTTGAGTTTTCTCTCAATTCTTTAAGGCATATTTCACATATACCAGTATTAATTGACCGAACGAAGCGAGGTTTACGTTTTAACTCCAGCATTTGGCACTTTGTCTGTCTGTGAAGTTGTTTGTTAGGCGATTATGGCCAAATGCGTCGTTCGTTTTCCTTGAAATTTGGCAAAAATATTTCTTGACGCAATAAAAAACGATGCATATGCTTTATTTCTATTTATTGTAATTCTGTAATAAAATAATTATTTTAATTATATATAATTATTGTATTAATTGGTAATAAAAGAGTGAGTGGCAACCGAATATTAAGATTATGTAATCAAAGTTGTAAATAAACACAGTTCGCTTATCGCTATGCATTGTTATCCTCATTTCGCTAAATAAATGTTATCTATTTTTATAGTCTCTGTTTATCTTTCAGTTCTACATTTCTATTTAAACTCATTTACCATCTAAACCATTTCTTAAGTACCTTATATGGCTCAGTAACCAATTTAAAGAACTTTAAAAATTCGCTTGTAATTGTTAAGTCTAAATGGAATTATCAGACGCTTCTCGCCAAGAAATTCGATCTCGCTAAGATAATTTCGCCTACATTGTAAATCGTTTGATCTCCATAACAATGACAGCTTCTCGCTTATAAATATATATATATATATATATATATACATGTATGTATAGCCAAATTGTAATACTTATCGCCAAGTTATTTTGAGTTCCATCTTCTTAGTTCTAACGAAGGGAGTTGGAAAAAAATATTTTAAATTTATGCCTATTTAATAGTGAAATTTTCTCGAAGATTTTTTTAATAACTAATTTAGCGATTGAATTTTCCTCTGTGATTTTTTGGCGCCATAATTTTCAAAATATTTCGATATGCCGCCTAAAGATAAGTGAAGTAAAAGAGCTAGCGATGTTATGCTAATTCAGCAGATTGAGAACCATTTCATCCATATTAAAGCAAATTTGCCACACCTTAAGAATTGTGCTAAACTTTTGTACACCAGTGTATCTCCTCGAGAGTCAAATTCTGATGTCCGGTGTCCCTACAAACAATGTCAATGCTGTCTAAGCTTCTAAAAAAATGCGATGAAGGGAAAATCTTCTGTTCGAGCGAGAACTACTGTTCACAGAACTACAAGTATTTAAGCTTTAGATTGCGAGTAAAAGAAATCTAAGATCCATTTAAAACGAGGATTACAGCTGAAATGCAATCCCAGATAGCAGTTTTAGTTTGCAGCAAAGTTGCAGCAAGCTTGCACTGCAAATCTGCAAGCTTGCAGTAAGGTTGACACGACAAGAGTACAAGCTTGCAGCAAGTTAACGCAAGCTTTCGAAGTCACCACACGACGAACTTGCAGCAAGCTTGCCACGTCTAACTCATTGCAAGCATAGCAAAAACAGAGCACGAAAAAAACCTCGGATTAGAACTCTCGACCTACCACTTCCTAAGCCGACACTTTAACCACTAATAATCAAATAAACTCTGAGAAGAGAAGATAGATTTCGCTAATAGATCGCGCATACGATTTATTTTAAACTCTTTTCTTGATTTCATTAATTTTTTAAATTTTGTGTTGAGAACATGATTTAAAATCAAAGAGAGAGCGATTTTTGCTAATAACTACGTTTTGCTAGTAGAATAAATTATGAAATTAGGTTTCAAAAGTAATTACTTTTAAAATGGGACAAAATGTAAGTTATTATTTTTCAATAAACATTGACTGCTTTTTAGATTAATTTTGTTTACAAACGTTGAAATTTCAACATTAAGAAAAAGGCGATATAGTTTTCTTTAAAGTGCGAGTTCTATATTTAGTAAAAAGTTGGAAAATGTTTCAAATTTTTTTAATAAAAAAGTTAGTTTTTTCACAAATTATCATTGATTTATTGAATTAATAAAAAGAAAGACGGTCTAGGAGATGCTATGAAAAATCGGATGTTTTTTTAAAACAGATACAAAGATAATTATCTCTTTGTACTATCATCGTTGCATCAAGCTTGTTTTGCAAACTCACAGCAAGCTTGCGTTGCTAGGAGGGGTGCCGCTAGTTGTCACGGCGAACTTGTGGCAAACTCGTTTTGCAAGCGAGGGTGGCGATTCTGCATTGTTAGTTTGCCACAAGTTCGCTTCAAGCTTGACGCGTCAAATTTGCCATGACAAGTTAATATCAAGTAAAAATCAAACTTGCTGCAAGCGTACGTGCTATCTGGGATATGGCTACAATAGCCTCGTAGCAGAATCTCGCTCATAAGGTCGGAGAGTTGTAGGTTCGGGATCTGATTCCATGAAAAATTCATCATGTATACAATTCAAGTGGACTTCAAATCTGATGAGGTCCAAACGCCCTTGTCTGAGCAAAAGTTTGGAAAGAAGTGTTGCCAGCTGATGTATCGTCCTTGTCACCAAACCATAGTTCAAAATTACGAGGCTCTTCCCAAAATAACCCTTGTATAGCTTCAAAAGGGAGTTTTTAAATTATTTAATCAAACTGAACTAAATCAATATAAATTAGCGGCGTTTCATGAAATTGATTTTATTTTCTTTAGGATATCGAAATATAAGCTCCTGTCCTCCTAGACCACCTTTGAGGTTATCTACTCTTGCCGTACTTTATTATCAATAAACCTATTCATCGTGTATGACGTGAAACGGTAGGACAAGACGGCAATGCTTTCTACTGAAAGGTTAGATTTCTAATAGATTGATTAATGCTACAGAAATGGTGAAACTTAAATAACTTAATGATACAACATATGCAAACCCGAAAAAGTGGAAAATCTATTGGCAAAACATCTTGAAAAACGGGTGATATATTAAATTGGAGTTAAAGGATGAACACCAATAAATAATACAATTTTTACTTTCACTTAGGTAATTACCCACCTTTTCTAGACTACCTAGAAGAACCTTGACATATAGGGGAAGAATTGCTGAAATAAATCCACAATTACATTGTGACACTAATAGAGAGATATCAGAGATCCAAATTTTTGAATAAATAATTTTATTTATACATTTAAACTTTTACCTGCCAACATTAAATTAATAATATTCTAGAATATTGAAATACAAAAAATTCACTTTCGTGCAGATTCTTCTGATGCACACAACCTACAAAAATAAAACTAGAAAAAACACTACACATTAATACAAAATAAGTTAACATTATTTTTTGCTGCAGACTTTTTAAATTGATTAAGATAATAAGAAAATAAGAGAATGAGAGAACTCTCTATAGCAATTATACCCTATCGCAGCGTGACTGGGCAAGATCTCAGTTATCAAAAAAGATCTTTTGTTGCTGCCGTGTTGAGCTATTGTTCTTGGCGCGACAAGAAACAACTTCGAAACGGTTGGTGAAAATGCAGAATTTTTTACTGAAGATCAGTTCATGATCAGGTTCAATGAACTTTATTCAATTTTTTTTAATTCGCTGTTCCCCGTCTTGATTTAAAGGGTTACCTTTTTGTACACATTCCATTCCACTGGCACACCGTCGTTCTGAAGTAGCCCAGGACAAAGGATTGGCGGTTTGCTCAACACATGAGCACATTGTCATCTTTCCAAAAAGATTTTTAAACGTCGACCCTGCTTGTAATCTTTTGCATATACATCATTTTTTACATCATTCAGCAGAATATATTTATGCCGTCTGCACGCCTGAGAGGACGAGAACCGAATGAAAAAATCATCGGAACTCGAAACCTCCTGACGAGCGACCGTTATGTTCAGTATTCAAAAAGCAATTAGCACTATACAAAGGAAACTCTCCCAGCCAGGTGACGCGCAGACAGTTTACACACAAAAGCTTCCCCCGTAAAATTGGCAAGCATCTAGTTCCGTGAAATAAAAGTGATTTTCAATTTAATAAACATCGAAACATTAAAACAATTACATAAAAAGTTAAAGGAATTAATAATTAAGTTGATTACTACAAAAGGAAAAATGATAAATTGAGATATTTAATAAAACTATAAAAAATCCGTTGAGAATTTAACAGTTGTCACAAGATAAGAAAGAAACTTTGGTGGCGAAAATATAAATTATTTAAAAGTACTGGCAAAGCCGAAAAATGATGTAATTGCATTTTTGCAATCTAGCACATCTCAAAAAGAATTTTTATTATTCCGTATTATTTTGTATAGTTAAATTTAATAACCAGTTGCTATAAGAAATTTCATTTGTTTAATAGGTCGAAATACATATAGATTTGCATTTGAAGTTTCCATTTTTGTTGGTTTGGTAGTCTGTTGAAATTGTTACAAATTTAATTAACATGATGAAAGTTCTAATATGTGTAAATGTTTGAAGAGACCGAAATACACTTAAATATGGAATTCATGGCAATCAAAGTATAAAAGTTTTGCAATTAACTCGCAAACATTGTTTGACTATACAAGCATATAACTGTTAGAATTTTATTTTAATTCGCATGATTTAAATTGCACTCTTCTTAAAATTTCGAAAAACTGTAATTTTGAACTTTTTTTCAGGCCATTAAATGGAACTTGTTAACCACTATTTCCTCAGGATTCTCTGAAATTAGGACGATAGGATGTCAATAACACCTTTTTTCAAGTTTTAAAATATTCACCTAAATTCTACACAAGATGAATTTTGGTTTAATTTAGTACCAATAACATCTTTTCCTTTCGTGCATCTATTCTGCAAATTACTCCAAAATCTATATGGAGATAAGTATCGGAAAATTAATCAATTTTTCATTAAATAATCTACTTAGGGTTTATTGACCCAGAGCGATAATATCAAGTTTAATTAAAAATAAATATCTGCATTTTTTGATCACTTATGGTCTGCCTTTTATTTAAGAGTATGGACTTGCAAATCTGTTTGTCAATAAATCAATAGGAACTTAATTAAAATATAAAGACGGTCGTAAAGCAGTTAAAAATATTCCATAGAAGCAAAATTTATGAATGAAAGGAAAGGAAAGTTTATGTTTAAATCAATATAAATAAAAGTAAACTTCTCTATATTTTTTACGAAAAACAAATTCATGAAATTTTTACAAGAGACGCGAATAATCTTATAATCATTAAATGCTGATATTGTCAAAATTCTGCAACTCGTAAAAATCGCAAAATGATAGAATAATGACTTTTACGTGGTTTTGAAGAAAATTAATTTTCAGGTATTGGCATCTAAGAGAAGTTTCGTATCCCTGGTAGAGTAGTGGTGGTTTGATAGTTGTTTCCACTTCGATCCTTTCATTATTAAGGCTAAAAATTAGCACCCATCTAATCATGCAGTAAACTACAAAACTTATAGAAAAAGCTTTCCTTCATCCGACTAAACCCTTAAAAGTCCGATTTTTTTTAAAAAAAAAAATTGGTTTAAAAATGATTTTTTACCTTTATTTCCTGAATAGAACATGGAAAAATACTTTAAAAATCCTATTGTTTACCAACTGTCAATACTGGGCTTTATTTCAGGAAAATATTTCCTTGATAAAATTCGATAATATCAAATAAAAATGAATTTTAATAAATAATAATATGGATAAGGAATTTACTACAACATTTTAGAATACAATATTGTATTCTCAAACATACAAACAAAAGCTAAGAAATTGCAGCCTCAACTGAAAAAACATCAATTTGTTTTTATTTTTTATCCGCTTTCAGTCTGCCATCTATATGTTGTAAATTGATTTAATAAAAATTTCAGTATGTATCCTATTGGCAACAACAGGAATTAGAGCTTCAGTCTTATTCTCAAGATTTTAGAAGACAAAACTTGGTATGTTGTTTAAGGCAACACTGGGTATTTAAGAGTTAAATAATGTTTTTAATTTATTTTTAACTGCTTGGAAATTTTAAATATGCGTAAATAAAATACTTCTTAAATACTTTTATTTAACTCGACTTGTTTTAAAGTTAGAATTTTATTATCGATTTTTCAATCACTCCCTGATGTGTGTTAGTTTTTGGGAATTTTCTACATTCCAGCTTCTTGCATCACAATACATAACTTTAATATTTTCAGAACTCAATTATCAGTAAATCATTAATTTGGTAACTCATTTAATTAATTTAAAAATTTAAATGTGGCTCCATACTTGTTGCGCACCTGGTAGTTTGAGGGAAAACTGGATTTCAAGTTCCATGAAATTTATAACAGTCATTTATAAATTAAAGACTAAAAAGTTGATAAAAATTAAAATAAAAAAGATATTGCTAATTTAATAATAACATTTGTTACTTAAAATAACCTTTTCTGAGTGAAAATTATTTGTTGGCAGTTTATTTATATCAGAATTATCATGCCAGATTTTATTTTTGAATGAAAAAAGGCAAAGAAGAAACAACCTCCACAAAAATATTCCAAATATGTTTTATATAAATTTGAAGTTTTTCATTGCTTAAAATTCATGAGAAACTTTTTTCAAAATTTTTAGAAAGTTACAAGTTTATCTTATAAACCCAAGACTTTGAGGCTGATAGAGCGAAGAACAGTCAAAGAATAAAAAAAATATAGAATACAAACATTCTGTGAAGGAAGAACAAATAATAATGAATATCATTTCGAATTCTTTTACTGTTTGCTTTCTTAAAGAATGAAAGAGATAAATGGTCTAGACAAGCTTTCAGTAGCATTTCACGAAGGATTTAACTTTGGATTCGGACTCTGTTCTGATACGGATATTTACCAGGTAGACGTCGTAGCCTTTCTGAAAGTGTTTTCAATTAAAGGAATATATTAGCCAGAATATTAAAGACAATTTTCTTTGTTTCCCACATTTTTATGACTGTGAAGTGATAGTAAAATTACTAAAATGATTTTTATTACTGGGACATATAATATAAATACTCGTAAATTAATTTATTAGTTTTAAATTTAAGCATTAAATATGCAAAGAAAAACGGAAAAGAACGGAGTGACTTGCTCTCCATACCTATCATTTTGAGGAATAATGGCATTCTAAAGATATATTTTGTTGTTTTTAAATTGAAGCATCAAGAGAAAGGAAATAATTGTTACTATAAGTTTTGTCTTTGTTTACATATTTATATCAATGCAATATTTATTCTCAAATATTTAACATAACATGATAGATATTTTCAAATGTTAATTAATCTGCTCAATGTACACAGAAAATATTACATTAAAATTCATATAGTTTGCGGGGACGAATGTTTTAGGATGGAAGTAATTATTTGCAGCTTTTGTATCTACGGATAAAATGTTTTTTGCAGGCTTTGTACTTACGGATAAAATGTTATATATAGGTACTCTACGCCCTAATTGAAATGTTATTTGCAGGTTCTATCAAATCCAGTATGTTTCTGTACGAATTTCGAAGTGTTCTATTTTCAGATGAAGTTATAAAAGAAAGATTTATTTTGCTTTTGGAGATTTTTCAGTTTTTCGTCGGAGACATGCCATGGTTTTGGTTTCCATTTAATCTAGTTTCGAATGCTAATTTCCAATTCATTTGATTTTATTTTCCAAATACAATATATTTACTGAATATTTCAATGATATATTGTATCTGGAAACCTTTTTGCAAGTTATAAATATAAATTAAATTTCCAATCATGACAAGCTCTATAAGCATGAAAGATAATATATGCAATCTTAATTTTAAGCAACTCTTTGGAACTGTCAGCAATGTCAATAGTTTGAGCCTCCTTATAAACTCATTAGGAGAATGTTAATTTTCATTGAAAAGTAGTAGAATGAACTGCCGTTAAAAATTTTAACAAACGAGAGATCCAAAAGAAGAAAACTAAAATAACCTCGCGCCATGTCATGTCAAGGCCGAGTGACGTGGTTGTTGACGAGCTCGATTCTATCTACCAAGTTGAAAGTTTTTCTTCCACACAGCTAATGTTTATCTTTGAATTTGCGATAACCATTTTTCAAAATTTAAGTTCGTAAATTTCAATATTTAGTTTGATTTGATTATTTTTCGGAACCACACACAAGTTTATTTTTAGATATATTCAAAATAATTCCTATTTCCTCTTCCTTCCCCTTTCCGAATACTTGCAAATGTTCTAAATTTTAAAAAGTATAATTATTTGTTTCTTGGGCCTTTGAGTTACTGTTAAAAAAAGAAAAATTAAATTGAACAGAATGTACAGTACCTATAAATGGCGTTCTATCCAAAGATACAGTACTTGCAAATCAAGCTGTCCAAAAATAAAAATCACTTCAAACCACGGTTTCTAATAATGTGTAAAAAATAACATTTAAATTTTTGTAGAAACAGTTTGGACCTAAGCACAACGGTGAAATAAAAATACTATAAATCTTTCCTTTTCTTAATTTTTAAAATTATTGGGAAATTTACAACAACTTAATTAATGATTCTTGAACTTCAAATATCGCAAGTTCTGTACTTACTGAGGCTAATGTCACTTTTATCTAGAACAACCTACAAAATGCATGACAAGGACTCTGAAAAGACTTCAACAGTTCGCTGCGTTCCCAGGTGGTCACCCTCCTAATTGCTGCCCTTACCTAATGTTGTTTAAATGCAGCAACCAGACAAGAACAGGCCGTTGGTACGCTGTACCTGTAAAGAACGCTTTATTCGTCAGTACTGTACCTGCAAATAACGTTTCATTCATTGACGCTGTACCTGCAAGTGAGGTTTTATCCTTTGGTACTGAACCTGCAAATAAGGCTATCATTAATTTAATAACTATAATGTTGTAGATCATGTTGTGGCCATTAAAATTTCCCTCAAATGCAATTTACATTCAATATCATAACATTTCTCAATTGTTTTGAATATCACAAGCAGAAAAAATAACACCAGCATTACAGTTAATCACATCTCTGAAAATATACATGAAACCGACACCTTTGGGTTTCATTAATTTCTATCCTGAGAATTTATTGGTTGTTATTAATTTTGAAAACTAAAGTAACTTCTTGCCGGATTAGGACCTAATAGTTAAGATGGTTGGTCACTACGGTACACGCAGAAAATAAATGGATAATTTCTGTTAGTTATTATTCTCACGCAAGCGACAAAATCCTGAAATTGTGAGATGTAATTATTTTGAAAAAATACAAAAGGATGTTACAAACAATATAAAACAATATAGAAAGTAGTTATTTTAGATAAATAATTCTATCTTTGACACAACCTCCTTCAGAATAATTCTCTATAATATTTCTCATGTATATAATAATTGGATTTTTGAATTTAACTAAATTTCAAAAAAATTTAGCTTTAGACAAAGCAGTAATTTCCATCCAGACTGTAAAACTGCGTAGAAGAGGCGCAGTTCTGTTATGTGTTGATCTTTTTATTTATTCTGTGTAATTAAAATTAAAAGCAGCATTTATATCTATATAGTATATTGCAGAGTAATATCTTAACAGTTATTTCTCGATTACGGAAATATCAGATTTAAGAGTATTCACAAATGTCAATTGCTTTTATCCGCATAAATGACTTTTATTCCCTTAACTATGGGTCTGATTTAAATTTATTTATTACAACTTGATAAATAATGCACATTAGTTTCCAGCCTAATATTTCGAATGAAAGCTTATTTCCGACTCACATTAGTAAGTGCTTATCAAAATGGAGTAAGATCAGATAGATGATGAATTATTAGCTAACGGTGTGTCGATGGCAGTTGAGTGATGAGATAAATCAACAGAGAGACGGCACGTATTGATAGTGAACCGCCACATATTCCACAATATATGGACATCTACGACATCAATGGGCCGGATATATTAACTATATTATGCATAGGAGAGATGTCAGCATATAAATATCAGGGTTAACAATCTCGTTTCACTTCTATAAGTTTGCAAAATAAATAGACGGAGTTTCTAATAT
Source organism: Araneus ventricosus (assembly GCA_013235015.1). Lineage (NCBI taxonomy): Eukaryota > Metazoa > Arthropoda > Arachnida > Araneae > Araneidae > Araneus > Araneus ventricosus. The sequence goes on along the minus strand of BGPR01001989.1, from coordinate 184,886 downwards.
TTAAAAACTTATCTTAAATTTTGATAATGCAAAATAACTTAAGAAGAGATTTTCGGAGGGCACCGCGAGTTCATGGATGAGAGGCTGCCGCATAAGTAAGCTGACTCTGGCCAACCCGATGGTACAATAATGGTCGTGTGGCTCTTTGGGCCCATGTCCGAAGACAGGTAGTACCCCGGTAAAACGGGGGGTTGTTGCATGAACTGCTCGTAATGGGGGCTATAATGCAGGAACCTCAGTGCCTGACTATGCTGTCGTGGCGGTCGGTCTTTCATGTATTACCCGGATGCTTAGGCAGGACGGGATGATGTTATTTATGATTATATCTTAATGTCATGTTTTAATAGTTATTCATGATAAGATAATCGTTAGAAACAAAACTGCTCATCTAGAAATTGCTTTGTGTTCTTTTTATAACAATAACAGTAATTAAATCAAAAGTTACAGTAATTGAAGTTAGTTATAGTTGTATGACTTACTTGAAACAAATATTATTTAAATAATTTTTAAGCAATCTCATTTCTTTGCAAAGTTATTTTTTATGAAGGATATAATTTCATTATTCACGATATACCATCATTCAGAATATTCTGTCAAGGTTAATATTATTACAACGGGAATTTTTATATTCCATCTAGCTCATACCATAGATAATTATATTTGAAAATCTTTGATTTTCTCCTGCATAGTTATAGAACTCGAACGATGTCATTTTCTTACGAGATTGTTTTTTTTATCATTTTGCAAAAATGATAATGCCACATGATTGTTTGTAGAAAAAGTATCTTTGATATAATAGTGCATTTGCCACCAATAATAAGAAAAGGCAAAACGAATGCTTAACTTGAGAAGTATATTTTATAATAAATGTATCTTTATATTTTTGATAATGAATGTTTTTCATAATAATTCGTATATTGCGGAAGTTTTGTTGCTTAATTCAATTTCCAAAACACATTTAGGAGATATTCTTTCGCAAGATGAAAAAAAGAATTCTAACTTGATTGAAATTCCGATATTTTACTCAGTTTGTTTTCTGTGTAATATCGAAACACGGAGATACAATCTTCTCAAAACGAAAGCAATTCTTTTGCTTCTTGAGTAAACTTGATACCCGACGGATTTAAGATTGTATCTAAAATCGATTTTTAAACTATGTTTGGAACTTTATGGCTTCATCGTATGGCAACTCTTTCATCAAATGGATTGAGAATAAATCTTGGTAATAATTTACTATATTTTCAGCTTTTACACTTTAAATAATAAAAAAATAATTTGAAATTGGACGATGAAAACAGTACGTTGCTAACTACGAACTAGAATTTTCACGGTCAATTAATTTGGGTAGAGAATTATTACTATTATATGCGCATCCATCAGAAAATTTCATTAATATTCCAGTGATAATTATCATCCAGTGAGTTGAAATTTGGTTTTGAATTTACTCTTTATAAGGAGTGCTTATTTGTATTTCTTAGTAATCAAATCATAAGTAAACAAACATATTTTTAATAACTTTAGATTTTGACATGATAATGTTTATAGGCTGGTATGCTATCTGTAAAATTGAGTCGTATGCCATGCGTGATGCAAAAATCATTCAAAACGCTCTGCAGGCCACATTGTTGGCCATTGAGTTACCGAATTCGGCACGTAGTTATTTCTTAGGTAGTAAATGCTTACTTAGAAATAGTTTTTGAAAAACTTATTAGATTTTTCATTATTTAAAAATTAATCAAAAGCTTAACTCTTTTTCTGAATAATATCGGAGCATATTGCGCACAAAAGCCATTTTTGCACCACTTTAAAATAAAAAATAATAACGTTTCAATTATACCAATTTTATTTCCCTTGCAATTTGTCATTAATTTTAATAAACGATAAACTAATTAATCTAAAATGAAGATGTTGGTTCCTTGGAATATGTAACATGCACTCGATACAAATCTAGAGCCGGATCTTCAAGGTTGAAGTTTTATAATTTCAAAAATATGTCTATCTTACTTGGATATGCTGGAATCGTGTTTTTTTTAAAATTAGAATAGATATGGAAATACGTAACAGACAAAAATACAATGAAATTCTTACAGATTGGTAAATAATAATCATACATAATAAATACTTCCCGACTTTTAATTGACTTTTATATTGACTATACTTTTATTGTCTGTTGGATATTTTTGGATAATGAAGTTGTTAAAATAAGTTGAATGTTAGCGTGGGGAGATATTCACTGTGTTAATCTTTCATATTCTTAACATCTTGGGATGCCAATCCATGAGAAGAAAAATTAATTAAATAATTGTTCTTAGAAAATTATATTACATTATTTTAAACACCTGGTTTGTTTTTACCTTTATCTTCTATTCCCAAATTTTTAAGTTTCTTTTTAACTTCGCTGTGCTTATAATTCAGTTTGTAATACACATTTTTAATCCTATGACATCATTTCTCAAAACTGCACCATTAAATTTTATATTTATTGTATTTCAGTGCAATCAAAGTTTTATTGGAAGCAATTATTTATCATAAACATTTAATATATATAAGTGAAATCTTATTGTGGTAATATAAAAGAAATTAGAGGAAAGATCATTCTTGCTTTTTTACCTTTCAATTCATTCTTTGTTTCCAGCAGAATTCTACATACAACCAATACTAGGATGCAAATTCTATTCTGGCTTGTTTTAAATATATTTATATAATATCTTACTTCGAAGACAAATTTAATATTTTGCAAATCTTGGATGAATTCATTTAAAATATAATAAGTATTCTGAATGATTATATATTTCATTCATTATTTTATATAAAGTCAGACAAAATAACAGTACAATGTCACTAACATTACAGGCATTGAAGTTTCTTAGCATTCAATGAGATTAGATTTACTTTTCACGATTGTCCCATAACGATATTAGAGCTAAAGCTATTTATTTTCAGAATAGGACGTCGAAGACAGTTGGTGCTGCCATCTGTGAAGTATTCATGTGAAATTAAACTTGAATAATAATTAATAAAATTTTTAGCACTGCAAGACTAATTTGCCTGGCATAAAAATGCTGTCAGTTATACCATTAAGTTAACATTGACATACTTATTTACTCTTATCTCATTCGATTTTTATCTAGTAAATATTTTAGATTATAGACGGTATAGAATAGCACTCTTGCAAAACAAGAGCTTTCGGTTATTTCAAATTGACACCACGTAAGATGACACAAAATCATAATCATAACTATAATACATAATTTTACAGAAGCCAGAATTATTTTCAGAATTCAGGATCGAATAGATAGTTCCCAAAAATATATTCCATTATAAATACATAATTATTGCAAATAGGAAATTTTAAGCATTTCAACTATTTATTATTATTATTTTATTCCTATTATATATATTTCACTCTTTAAAATTTTTTTTCAAAACTACGAAACTTATGGTCAAAAATGGACTATTTCAATTTTGGTATAAAAGTTCGATTGCATTGATCTGTGTAGAGAGTAAATTGGTTATAATATTCTCAAGTAATCGAGAGAATTTTTTTAAAAAATAACAATTTGAACTGGAAAATATCTAAAAAGTCGCATCTGTTCAACAAATCAACATGATATTCATAAAATTCGACGGTCAATGGAAACCTGGGATCAACAATATCATTCTTCAATATTAACTTAGACGATGAACTTTTTAATTAAGTGCAATTTGTTTAATCCGAAGAATCAAAAATTAAGGCAGATGTTAGAAAACATTTTTCTCAGACAATACAATTTTATAATAATATATTTCAGATGAAATTTATTTTGTTCTAGTACGCAGTTTAGTTTAAAACTGCAATATTTTCAAGCAAAGATGTAATAATTTCAAAAGAAATTGCTCGACAAATGAAGCTTTTATTCTTAATTCGTAAGAAAAAACTCCTGAAACTTCAGTAGCATTAAAGTAACACTTCTTTTACAGAGACAATGGAGGTACTTCGTTTCTGGCAGTGTGTCATAATAAAATAGAAAAGTATATAACTTTCGAAGAGAATAATTTGAATTTTATATTTTAATATCCACATCAGTTAAAATAGAATACAAATTACTGAAAAAAAGCTATTGAAAATGGCTACCTCTAATATCTCCAAAATCAATGCAATCCAAACATATAGTCCCTGTAAAATGGCTGAAGCGCTAAGTGACAGTCTGACTAAATTGTGAATTTCGAACACAGAATTGTATTTCGTCTGAAAGATAAACACTATACTGATTTGGAAATAAGTCCTCGAAATCATTTAGATAATGAACTGAGATGAAGACACATTGGAAACCTTGTAGTTGGCCAATGTCAATCTGACTTCGCGCCATTGTTAGGAGTGTACATAATGGGGACATTCAGGCAATGTTTTCTATTCCGAACTACATCAGAAGGGAAGATGACCAAGAGCCATGATAATTAAGGGGGTTGGGGAATATGTGGCATTAAAATCATAACGCTATAGAGAGATATGAGTTTGAGAGACTTCTAGATATCTCACTACTCTCTATATACTCACTATATACTTTCTATAAACTTTCTATATATTCACCCGCTCTAATTGTAGCCGAATGAATAATTTCCAAATTGTTAGAGATAGACCATATACTTCCAATCGGAAAAATGCATTAAATAACTTACAGGATTATATTTTATGTTGCTTGAGTCAATAAATGTACCACTAAACACATTACGTTTTTGAACAGTTCTTCGGTCCCACTAGTCATATTTAGAAAAAAAATTCGTAACACATTCTTATTTGAAACAAACAAAAAATCCCTTTTCTTCAGCTAAAACTTACTGAGTTATGAAGCTTTAAATTTCATTATTTTTGGTCAATAAGCGGCCGCCACATCCTCGAGTCGTTCATTGATTGGCAGATCTTACTCGAGGCTCCTGTTAGAATAGCCTAAAATGGACAAAAGTAGTAATATTCAAAGCTTCATATATAGGTCAGTTTTAATCGCAGAAGAATTTAACTTTTTTTTTGAAAATATTAGTACGTCAGAGATATTTTATGATTATCCCTCTGACTGAATAATTTTTTAAAATTAATATTTAGATGCAATATTTTAAAACATGTTCATATACTGTTGAACCAAGCGAGTTGTTATTTACATAGTGGGCTTTATTAGTATAATATGATTCAACGTCTTAAAAATACTAAGTAAACACATTATCTTTCGAAAATCGCAGGATGCAGCAGAAAATAGAAGAATTTCCAACTCGCGGAAATCGCGGGATATGCTGTCAGAGAGTTAATAGGACCTAGGGAACCTATAAAAATTTAGAATTTCTAATTTTTTTAGAAGTAAATTTATAGCTAAGAAGAGGCCTGAAGCTCGAAGACGATAGGTTGTAGCCCCTTCAGAAAATCGCCAGGGACACCAGTTTAGAACACATAAATTGTGGGACCAAACAATCTGTAGAGATAAATAGATATTCAATACGCAGAGTGATTTCCGTCTAGTGTTTACCTGCAGAAAGTCTCACTCCAACAAAACAGCCACTTTGATGGAAGTTGAATTCTTGCGTGTGGAGGCATCATGCTCCATAGTTATATAACATCTAATGCCTATAATGCGGAGATAGGGATAAAGTTGTATGAAATTTAAGTCAGGCATAAACGGAGAGATGTTGAAGATAGTCATCTTTTTATGACTTATAGGCCGAAAACACACAGAATTCTACTTGTCGCTGATTTTTTGAAGTAATGATGTTGTCAGAGAGGTCGCTGCATCTAAATAGGATAGAGCATGCTTAAAATGTTTAAGTTTTTAATATTTTTATTCATTTTATTTGTTGAATTGATATCTCGTTTTAGTACAACTTTTTTGGAACGGATCTCACAATTTTGAATTTTCAAAATGACGAGACAATACGAAAGTACATGCGTCCGAATTTCCAAACTTCTCTGCCAAAAAAGGTAAGTGGGATGTTTAAGGAAAAGTAACTTCAAGACAACATCCCAGGATCCTCCAGGCCTTAAAATCCTCGAGGTTAGAAGACTGACGTCTTTTGCCTCAAGCTATGATCAACAACCGTTTTTTCGTCCTGCGAGACTCTTTAAGGCTTGTAAAGCAGAGCGCCGTGGTCACACTTATAATTAATTTAGCGTTTCTTGCGAAATCAAATGTTTTTGTCGTTTTTGGTCTCAAATGTTATAATTAAAAATTTTACACCAGTTTATTTTATGCTACTGTTGGTTATCTCTCAGTATTTGACACTATATATAAAATTTCATCACAATGAATAGATAATTCAAGTTTGATATGTTTCGTATTTATAACCGTAACTATGTTTATCGGAGTGCATAACTATTAATATGTTAACTTCTAACTTCGATAATTTAAAACAATAAATAAATTTAAATCGTATCCAAGAAAAATACATCAAACACTTTTGATCGAAAGAAATTATCTGTCCTTTATTTCCATAATAATCATTTCTCGGCATTTATAATTGTCTATTGTTAGTTATATGGTTGCAAAAGTTTTAACACATTGAAGACATGTTACTAATTTTAAAGCTAATGGAATCTCTTTTGTTTATTTAAACTATGATAAATTTATTTTTTGGAGTCTTTTTCTATGATTTTAGGTCATAATTTCTCTCAATACACATTTATTATAAATTTCATCTTTCAAATATTCTTTGCAAAAAGTTGTGTAAATTTGCAATTCTCGTGCTCAATTCTCAGGCCTGTAATAAAGGGTAACAAACTGTTATTTTTCTATATATGGTTATTAAAGTTCGCCTATTCTTAAAACTCTAGAGTTGATACTATGGCTACAAGTGACCCTCTCCCTAACAAATGCAGCGGCCGCGGTGGCCTAGTGGCAGGGTTTCAGTTTTGGAGCCAGAGGGCTCCAGGCTCGGAACCCGATTCCAGTGAATATCCGCCGTGTATTGGGCCTCTTGCACCCTAACTCATACGTAAGGGTCAAACGTCCTCCCGGTGGTGCGGAAGTTTGGAGAGAATGGTGCTGCCATCTCAGGCGTAGTCCTCGACATCAGACCTAACGCCACCCTGAAGCCCCGATACCTATGACTGCTAGAGTCATCTCATCAGTTTTAAATGGGCACAAGGTGGATAAAGCCCCCCACAACCTAACTCTGTCTGATGCCGCCAAAATCGCCATCTGACCACGGTTAAAAATTACGAGATATCTCCCAAAATAGCTCTCGTGTTGCTTCAAAACGGGACGTTAAAATAACTAAACTTAAACCCCAACGAAAGCAGGAAAAAGTATTGTGTAATGCTTTTAGAATAAAGGGTATTTTTAATGAAAAAAAGACTTTACGTTCGGAACTGAATTTCGGCATCATTTTTAATTAAACTTGAAAAAAAGCTCAAATGAACTATTCAATTTCGCTTCAATAATAAAAACAATCTGCAAAAATTACCTCAGCTAATAATGCACCGCCACTTATTCATGAATTTTATTTCTTTCCGGATTTCACAGAGAGCAGCACTTGTACTACATGCTAGATATATTTTGTTTCGTTTGGAACCTTTAGAACCAACATACCTAAGTATTTATTTTCAGAGTTAAAAGACGAAAATTGCAAAATATTCTATGAAATTTGACACCAAAATTTCCATGCAATTCTAAGTAAAACTCCCTTTCCGTTTATTCACGTCTAATACATGAAATAATGCAACTAGAATTTCAAAAATTAATCAAAGATCTTTGTTGCAATATTTTTCTTGAATTGTCATCTTTTCTCCATACTCATTATAAGGCAAAATTTTACCTTTATATTAATCGAATCCCAAAACCTAATAATGCATCCATATAAGCAAGCATGTGTGTCTCCAAGAGATGATTAAACTCCAGTAAATATTTTCCCTTGATTTTCATGAGGTTGTTGTGCCACCAAGAACTTCAAGTTTTTTTACTATAAATTTGCAACCAAATTAGGTCATATCTATATAAGATGGCTGCGGTTGCCTAGTGGTAAGGTACTCGAACTCAATTCCACTGAAGGCACAGTGGGCTGGCGTTTGTGTGGTGCAAAAATACCCACACTGGCCCGGACTACCCAAGAAGGATGTAAGGCCGGGAGAGAACCAGCGGAGAGAGAGCCGCCCCACTAGCATGTGGAGGACGGGATTTATTAGGTACAATAAATTAGATACAAGCATTGCCCGCACAGGGGCAGTACTTTTAAATACAAGAGAGCTGGGAGTATAAGCATGTTTTTACCCACCTCAGTGGGTAGATAATAGCTTGATTTACATGTACTCAACCACCAAGTGTGGCGAATGATACTCACTAAATAAAGAATGACAAAATGAAGGCTCTTTTTTATATAAAATATAAAAACATCCCTAACTCAATAAATTTAAAAACTGCTCGGGCAAGCCATTGGCGTGGTGCGGACCCTGGGATAGGGGAGTGCCAGCTGAAGCGTCATCCTCGTGATAGGACCGAAGTTCAAATATACGAGGACTGTCTCAAAATAGCCCTCGTGCTGCCTCAAAACGGCACGAAACTCTAAACTAAAGATATACACTGCTGGACAAAATTATAAACTCAAGAAATTTTCATTTTGTTTTAATCATAATTTAATTCAGTTTAATTTGCTTTAATTTTCAGTAAAATAATGATGAATAATTACAAAAATACATCCAAATTCAGTATGACTCACAAATAAAATGAAAAAAATTAATGTTAATTAGAAAATGTGCAACTTTAAAATTTTAGCATTACGTGAAATCTGGACAAAATTATAAATTAGTATATATAAAATTCTAGATTGTTTTATCTTTTATTCGAAAAAGTTAGCTTAAATAAAAGAAAATGATAAATGCTGCCATTAGTGACTATTATTTTCTTTATTTTTAACAAAAATATCAACAGAAAATGATAATCTCTATATTACTAATAAAATAGCCCAGATCTCTCGGTAACGCTCTGACTTCCCCAACAATAAAACTCGCGCCATAGCAGTGCGAGACGTTAAATAGCATTATTTCATTGTTAGAGAACCTAAATTTCAGTAATTTTAAATTTCAAAGAGCAATTGTCGTTCTGATTTCAAATTTAATAGCTCTAAAATAGTATAGTGAAATAAAATTTGCTATTCATTGATATATAATTTATCTCTCTATGATCAATAGTTCCCGAGAAATTTTAAATTATATTAATCATATATTTCAAATTAATTTCCGTTTTTTAATAGAAAGTAGTAAATTACGTCAGTGGTTTATCATACGCGTGATATAGTTTGGACGCCACGATGCATCTAATTATTTAGTGCAATCGTGATGATATATTTTGATAATATTTTTTGGCAACTTTAAAATTTACACAAAGACATCTGAAGTACAAGGAAAATTGTTAAACACCGAAAAATAGTTCACAACTGAATATTGTATACCAAGAGGGTTTTTGAATAAAGAAATATGTAAATAAAAAAATATTTCCTGTCATAATACATACGTTTATTTTATTTGTTTTCAATCAATGTTAAGCATTTCTCTCGCATATATATCTATCTAAACACGACAGATTTGTCGGGAAATCTCTCGAATGAAGAGGCAATTTGCAGCCGTCATGGTATGGCGGGTGATTTTCTAGTTTAAAACAATTGGTAAAACCAAAAGACCAGTCCACCAGCCGCAACCTCTCGACCGATTTCGCCACTTTCTGTTTTATATGAAAGCTTATGACTCCTAGATATGCCATCAATGGTCGTCTGCCCACCACCACCCTCCATTTCCGTGAAAAATTAAAAAAACACTAATTCACTATAATTTCTCTATGGGGTAAAAGCTTGACAGTACCCAGCCTCAACAACTAAACCGATTTCCCAAACTTTTTTGACCAATACATTTTTCCACTTTGCAAACATAGCTAACCAATCAGAATACCCACATTTATTATGCAAGTTAAAATTTTATTTAATAATTTTGAATTTTTAATTTTGTCCAGCTTTCACGCAATGATGAAATTTTAAAGTCGCACATTTTTTTCCTTATAAACATTTATTTTTTTAATTTTATTTGTAAGTTATATTAAATTTAGATGCAGTTTTGTAATTATTCATAATTATTTTAATAAAGCAAAATGGCATTGAGTTAAGTTATGATTAAAACAAAATGAAAATTGTTTCAGTTTATAATTTTGTCCAGCAGTGTAATACAGTATAGTGAGTTTAAAGCATACGAAGTAAACAAATATGATTTTCTGTTTTAGTCTTAATTTAAGTTAAGAACCAATGATGGCTTAAATGAAATTTCTTTCTTAAAATGAAAAATTACTACTAAATAAAGTTCGCTACCTCAAATAAAAAATGTAACAAGTAAGTTATTTTATTAATTAATCATTCAAAAGAGAAGCAGAAGGCAAGCAGGGACATATTCATTACCTAGCAGGATGATAGCAGGACTTTTTGTGGGACATATTGTCCCAATCGTATTTAATAGTGGAACAAGACATCCCAACAGTGATCAAATTACTACAAGATTATTGCTACGAAGCTGTAAAGTTGTTTTCCTGACATGCGAATCTTATGGCAGGAAAGAGAATTTTACAGATGTTTTACTGGAATAGTTCCAGTCGACTACACGATTCGGCAAATAGTCACAGGCCATTATATGATTGGGACATATTGTTTCAGTCGGCTACACGATTGGGACATATTGTTTCAGTCGGCTATACGATTGGGACATATTGTCCCAGAGATTTCCAAGAAGCGGGAAAAATGAAAAACTTTAAACTCAAAGTATACTTCTTCTAGTATGTCAACATTAAATTAAACTACTTTTCATAGCTAAATTTTAATCATGCAAAAAACGGGTCGAAAGGGTTAAAAGATTTTTTCCAGATAAATCTCTTTTTGAAGAATTTTGGCTAAATGTTTCTCCTTCAAATCCTCTCTTGTACTGCCAACAATTAATTCTAAACAACAATCTCCAAACAATTTAAGTGTTGCCATTTAAGTAGAGAATTTTCCAATTAAGGCTAAAAATAGAAGAAAAGGGGAAGAAAAGTGGCATGGCTTAAATTAGAAATGCGTCTGGAATGTTTATTTTCTGGAACATAGTAAAACTTTCTTATCAAACAATGAGTGACGTGGAAAAAGCCGCACGTGGTAAAGGAATTAAAAACAAGGAAAGAAATTGCGGAATAATTGAGTTTTTAAAATTTCTCCAAAAGAATAAATATAATAAAAGCAGTTTTAAAATAACATTTTTATTAGTATACTAAAAAGTAGGATTTCTCATTACAATACTTTTCTAATTTTTAGGCTTTATAATTCGTTATTATAAATGCTATAGAATCTTGAAATCAATTGCTTCGCATATTCACTAACAGATGATGCCATTCATATGGAATCGCGCTTAAATTAATTTAATTGTGAAACTAATAATTAAGTTCTGAAAATAAAAAAGTGTATGGTCATATGGAATACACAGGTGCGTAAAATTTCTAAACTCTAATGCATAAAAACGTGAGTGAAAAATAGATTGTAAAATTTCAGCTTTACAAACATGAAACAAGACGAATTCAGTAAAAGAGTGTAGCACATTTTGCTCTTCAAGATCATTACAGAAGTTACCTACTATTAAATTTGCGACTCTAGGATTTTGACACTATGTGTTTTGACAATTTTATCGAATGGGAAAAAAGATTATCATTGTTTATACTGGGAGAATGAAAAAAGTGGAGTCTCTAAGTAATTATAAAGTGCAATCAATTGTCTTTTACACTAAATTGCAATTAATAATTGTGTAAGCTGTGTAATACAAAATTACACAGCTTAGTTTGTTTTAATACCTTTTAGTTTATTAAGAATAATCTGATAAAATGTTTATTGAGAAAAGAATTTGATATTGCGTAATTAAACGTATTTAATACTAGCTCATTGTAAATCATTTATCATTAAGAAGTTGTTAAATGCATGGTTATAGAATGTCATTTTAAAACAAAATACAGATCAATGAATTTCAAAGGACATTTTCAAATTGTATATTTTGCATTTACGTAACAATAATTCGCTTTTAGGAATTCTTTCTGTTCTTAACTACTTGAAGCAATGCACTATAGACATCATAAATAATAGTTAGTATAAATATGCTTTATAACAGATTTTCTAAACATAGAATGTATCTAAATTGCATCACATTTTAAACCCTTGACATTTCAGTTATGTCTAAGAGGTAATCTGATGACATGTTCTGTTTTGAGTAAATGTATCATATTAATTCAACTAAGAACTAAGATGTTTATGGATTCTAAATAATTTTTGTCTCAAATTATAACTTCTGCGAATGGACTAATTTTCGTTTCTAAGCTAAGTACGATCGTTAGATCAGCGTAATTCGATACATAAATTACAATCGAGTAAATCAAGTAAGTGGTTAATGAATGCTCAGAAAAGATTGGAGACATGATGAAATTTCCTATGCCATGAGCTTCCTCAATCCGTAACAGTCAGGAGAGAAGAGGTCATCTGGTAATTACCTTTTAGTTTCGCACGTGTCGTCTCCCCCAGATCGTAGAATAACCTTTCTAAAATATAAATGTAATTATTAAGAAGATATTCAAGAAGTCCACACTTATCGTGGTCCAATAGCTTATTTCTAAACCTTTAGATATTGGCAAATAGTTCCAGTTGGAAAAATGCTTTAAATTAAGGGAAAAATTATATTTTATGCTATATTTCTGAAACAGTTACGAATTCTAATTTTTTATATTGTCCTCCGTTTATATCAGTCATATTTAATAAAATATTCTTCGCACACTAACATTGTAAACAAAAAAAGTTTCACTCTTCTGCAACTAAAATTGACCAAGTTTTGGAGCTTTGAATTTCGTAATTGTAAAACAATCAGCGGCCTCGTCAAGCAAATTCTGCACATTGATAGGTGGATCGCCTTCGAGGCGTCTGTTGAAATGGTGTAAAGTGGTCTAAGTCAGCGATATTTAAAGCTCCATAACTCGGTCAATTTTACTCGTAGAAGAATGGAACTTTTATTTTTCAATGTTAGTGTGTGAAGAATATTTACTAAATATGACTGATAGGAATGAGAACCCTATAAAAAATTAGAATTCGTAACTTTTTCAGAAACATATTTATTTACTCAAAAACATAAAATATAACTCTTCCCTTCATTTAAAGCATTTTTCCAATTGGAACTTTGAGTCTATTTCTAAAGGTTTAGAAATTAGCTTTTGGACCACGATAAGTGTGGACAACCTTTGTATGTTGTTCATTGTAAACATATTTAAAAGTTTCTCAATGTTTGTAATATTTTTGTTCATTTTGGATCAAAATATGAAATTCATTCAATGAAAGCAAAAAAGAAGTGAGGAACGTGACGTAGGGGAGACCGGGGCAAATTTGATACAGGGGCAAGTATACACAAGGCGTATATTTCACATACCATTGGTTGGCGGGCGCCACATGTCATTTCAGAAGAAGTGTCTCGGCCTCCATTAATACTCATGCCAGTTTGGAGTCAATCTTGAAAGTGGATAGTGAAGTGGACAACTTTTACTGATTTTTTACCAGTTGAGTAAATTTTTACCCTTACGTATTGGCTTTAATAGAGCTCGTACTATTAGAATATTAAAACTTATTATGGATTATCCTCTTAGATTGTTCTTTTGTGGTTATTTTAAGCTACTTAGTTGATTATTTTTATTATGAATAAAGCTTATATGCTGAATTATAACAAAAAAAATGGCGATGGGGCACGCTTACACACAGAGCATGGGGCAGGTTTACACAGTGTGCAAACGTGCCCCATCGCCATTTTTTTGTTCGAACTGACACAAGTAGCACTTGCATTACAAAGTCATTCCCAACACCTGAAGATGTAAGACCATTTTAAAAAGCAGGGCCAAATAACAGAAGTAGCAGAGTCAGGAAAAAGAAGGCAAACATCAGTTCTTACAGATACAATGCTTTACAAATATCGAAGGAGAGATCAATAATGAGGAAATTAGCATCAACCCATCATACTATGTCTCAGTCAGTAAACTCCACTAGAACACGTTATAATAATGAAAAAAAACAGTGTGGATAAAAAATTTAAAAATAAGGAAAACATTGTTCTGAAAGAAAATTTGGGAAATGTTGAGTGTAAAAAGACACAAAAAAAACCAAGAAAACTTTTGATTCTGATGAAGAGCATGGCGATGAAAATTGTCTGTTTAGTTACTGTTTAAATCCACGCGAAGATCAAGATCTGGCGAACAGTGGGTACAGTGCACCGAGTGTAAGAGGTGGGCTCATGAGGACTGTATTATGAATGGCAATTCAAAATATTTTGTTTATATAAATTGTGAGAGTGATTTTGAAAACTATTAGAATTCACCGTGATTGTTTATAATCTATTATGCAATTTTTGAAATAAACTAGGTTTCTTTGTATTTAATTTGTTGTATTTTAATCACTATAAGCCTTCTATTTAATAATGAGTAAACTTGGGGAAAGTTTACATAGGTGACATCATGGTAAAGAAAATGGTATAATTTCAAAAATATAATAATTTAAAGTACTTAAAAATATAAACTAGATGCCTTAAAGTGTAACTAATTAATTGGTAATGAAAATGAAAGAAATACTTTAAAGACTTAAAATAGAAAAATAAAAGTTTAAAAAGTGTGTAAACCTGCCCCGGTCTCCCCTACAATAAACTAGCTTTCTGTCAGTGAAATAGACCGCTTTCAAATCTTGAACATCATAAATTCAATCAATCAAATCAAAGGAAAGAATAACGTATCAAACCCCTCAATAAGCTAGATTCATAAAACTATTGTTCTCACCTACTGATAATTTTTAACTGATTAAATCTTAAGAGTTAATTCTAGAACATTTAAAAAATACTTCTCACATATTCGTATATATTCATCTTCAGTTCATATTTTCAAATTCTAACGTATTTTGCGATTACTATGATTATAGACAAGGGAGTGTTCTGACATAACATCTACACTATTAAAATACGAAAGTAAACAAATGTATCTATCTATCTATATCCGGCTATCTCCTCACGAACCACTGAATGCAGAAACGAGCCGAAAGTGCCAAAAGATGGGAAGTAATCCAAGGAATCCATTTTGAAATTCCGAAATTATATTTAGTTAAAAAGATATTAATTAAAAATATCAATACGAATGAATTCACCGTTTTGCCATCTATTGGCAGAGGCAATTTTCAGTTTTCTCCTATTATTAAACTTTGACGCCCTGCATTTTTTTTTATTTATTTAACGGAAGTTAATTTGTATTAAAGGCTTTATTTTTTTCTTTCTAGTGACCTTCCGTGTTTTGATTTATAAACATCGGAAAAAATTGTTTTCTTGCTTTTCTTTCTTTTTTTGTCTTACGGTGTTTTATTTCGAAAAGTTACTGTTATATAAATCATGTGCTGCCCTCTATCGAGCAGAGATCACATCCGGTATTTATTTATTATCCATTTTTTTTATTTATTCAACGGAAGCTAGTATTTCTTTTTTAACGAGCTTCTGTATTTTGTTTATCAACATCTAAAAAATTCGTTTTCTTGCATTTTTATTCTTTTTATGACGGTGTTTAACTTCGTAACGTTTGTTAGGTAATGTAAGTGGCAATATTTGTTGAGAAAAATGGCCTCACTTCTCTCCGCCAGGATATATCCCATTATTCGAGATACCCCGTGCAAAGCTAGGCCACGCAGCTAGTATGTAATAAATGCTGAAAATTCATTGTTTTAAGTTAACTATATGCATAAATTCTTGTACTTTAAGGAGATTATGCTCATTTTTTCTTTGATTGTTATATAAAATCAAAAGTTTCAAAGATATTAATTGATTTCTGTAACCTAATATATATTTTTTTTCCTTTTCTAGGTAAGTCGAATCTACCTTCTTTTGTCTTATGGGCTAGTTCTAAAAGTTACTGTAAGTGTTATAGAGTGTTATTTTTATATGTATAAATTAATTTTTGCATACAATTTGGCATCAGCATATGCTAAATTTTTGTTTTTTAATAATGGAATATGCTACTGCAAATATTAAATAATTACTTGTTAAGATATATATGTTAATTTCATAAATGGAGTTTATAGAATTTCAGCACCACCCATTACTCAAAAGCTGTTATAACTGTTATATGCTTAAAATGTAACTGTTTTATTCACACCAAATTGAATAATTGATGAAAATCATGGTGCTGAATTTCTATACATCTAATACAAGACGTTTTTGCAAATCCGTAGAGCATTCAATTTAGTACTGCTTTTTATGAATATGGATCGTTGTTGTTTAATGATAGCATTGGAGTTAAAGTATTGATAAAAGTTAATTTTAGAAACTTGAAATTCTCAGTAAAGAAACTTCTTACGTTTATTTTGTCTAATGCTATTATATAAACACTTCCGAATCTCTAACCAAAAATCTAAACCATTTTTAATTTCTGGTCTATGAAAACTGGGGAAACTAAATTATCTAGAACATTTTTCCCGATTATTTTAACAGAAAACTATAAATAGAGATTCTCAAACTATAAAAATGATTTAATAGGCAGAGAAGAAACTATTTTGAAACCGTCTTAGATATGTGTAAAATAAAATTTTAAACTGTTATCATATTTTTATTGTAATAGGAATGTTTATTCGTGATTAAAATTTTAAATTCGTCATTAATCTTATACATCATGTATCATAATCAAAGGCATATTCATAAGTTGTCAAAACACTAAAGTGAGATTGAGAGAAAGTATTAAGATGGAAATTAAATGTTTAATTTGCTTATGGCATGATGGATCGAAGCATTTAATGACTTACCAGAGTCGTTGATATATCACATATAAAATACATCGAGATTCGTTTTGTAACTTCTCAAATTGAGAAAAATGATTTTTAGAGAAAAAAATTGAACAGAATGTCTTAATTGTTTTCAATGTGAAGAATAAGATTTTAGAAAAATTGGGTCAGCACATAAAAATATAAAGTTTTAAATTGTCAATTATCATTCGGGAGATAAATTTTCTAGAAATGCCAAATTCTATGTACTTCAGATGTACAGAGGGGAATTCAACGTATCTAGGCATTTTGGAACTAAACATTTATGTCAAAAGAAAAATAGTCTGCCTTAGATGGATAATGTACATAAAATTAATGATCCTGAAGAGATCGCGAGAATTATGAATTTGCGATACTTCAGCACTTTCATTCATCTTTTCATTCCTTCGATATATATTAAGGAAATCATCGCTCACTGATCAATATTAATATGCAAACCGAAATAATGAAGCCGAAACCGCATTATTCAATACGTATTAAATAATTTACAATATTATTTTAATTTTGATTTTGCTAGTATTGGGTTCAATTAATAAGTGAAAAATTATTATTTAATTTTCAATTGTATATGCAATGAACTCATTATTATGAGTGTGATGCGGAGTATAAACTAATAATTATCAATTTTTGCATATCGATGTCCCTATTCAAAATCGTAAGAACTGGAAATCATGTGAATAAGATACAAGCAATTTAATTTTTTTTGCTCTGAAGAATCCAGTTGACATGACTCTAAATTGGACTCATGGGCGTCGCATATTAAGTTCGAAGTTGTTCTTTTCTGAAACTAGGTACAGAAGTTTTTTCTCATTTATAAAATGATTCAAATTTCAAGAAAACATATTCAATTTTTCCCCGATATGACTTATATTAACGATATGCAGCTTGATTAGTAAGTACATAATTGCCATCAAAAATTAAAATAAATATTTCCCAGTGATTTCATCAGTTTATCGCATTATTTTGTAACTTATTACAACATGTAGTACAGACTATTATCACGAAATTAATTTTTCAGCAAAGAATATATGTTTTGACATATCTAATGTTGAATGAAATCCTGACAAAAATTCCAAAATTATTATCTCTTGGATTCTTTATTCTGCTTTTATCAATTATGAAAAGATATCTGCTGTGAAGCATACTGCTAAAATATTTTCTTAATTTTAACCCAACGTAGGTAATTAAAAAATCAATAAACTATTCAACTAATAAAAAATTCTTTAAACTCTTGCTATCAGTCTTTTAAATTTTATAAAAGTCCTTACTTTTCAATAATACTTTAAAAATCAAACAAAGTATAAAATAAAAATTAACAAGCAAAACTATAAATAACGACCAGTTAGGGTAGTCATAACAGTCTTTAAAGCCAATCGGCTGTTTCAGGTACAGTCGAATTTCAGTATCCAGCAAAACTGTGTATCAATCCAGTCCTACATTAAATTCGATGTTCTGAGAATATTCACAGGAATTCTTCTTCTTCACCGGATAAAATTTGCTCAAGGGGTTCTAAAATAATAATCAGAATGGCTCTTTTAAGTCTGAGGAACAACAGCTCTTACATTGTAACCGCCCTGAAGATCCTATACTTTTCATTTCCGATTCTAAAAACGATGAAAAAAATGCATTATTTCTATTTGGTGTGTGCTATCAATTATTAAATTTTGGATCATATATTTTGAATCACCCTGTAGACGAGCAAACTGGTAACAAACGTTATTTGTAAAAACATCTTCGTAACAATTTTTAAATGCTGTCGCCATGATAAATCCGAAAGAATAGCTAACATGCGCTAATGTTTGAAAAGTGATAAATATGAATGAAGGAATGTGAATTTTTAAAAACATATTTGTGATAATTTTTTCTGATAAACTAATGTAAATAGTTTAAGAAATTGATTCTGTTTTAATCTTAAGACTTATAACTAAATAATCTGTTAGGTTTCAAATTACAACTGAATTAAATAAAATTATTCATAAATATTTTATCTAATAATTAAGAATTATGAACTATGACTTATTGTCAACTGACAGTCATCTGTATCAGCTTATTTTGCTTAAACAATAAAATTTCTAATGCCAAATGAAATCTGTTAGAAAAAATCCGGAATTTTGTCTTTAAAAATAAAACCGAAACCGCAAAAATAAACCGATTTTAACAATATATATTTGTAGCGCACATACAAAGAATATTCTGATATTCATCGCAAATATCTTTCGAGAATGCTTTCTTTCATTTATGAAAGAATTTTAAAAAGAATTGAATGTGAAAACTGAAGATATAAATCACTTAAATATTATTTTTCAAGCTTATATTTTATTTTTATTTATAGAATATCAGGCAAGCAAAGATTGATTTATCTCCGTATTATGTCGAAAAACTGATTTAGTCGTTATTTTGTGAAAAAAATTACCTGAACTCTTTACAGTTTCTGATAGCGCATGGAATTCGTCTACAACTTGCTATTTTTACAGCCAGGGGCCCTTTATAATGATGTCGGCTTTTGTAGAAATGCTATACTTATCTCATCATCAGCGTCTTGCTAATAGCTGTCTGCCTTTGAAATTAATGTGGGTGTATCTAAAGTTTTGCAGGCGACCACAATAGCATTCAATTAAGGCTTATTCTGAAAGTTGTTTTCACTGCCTGAACGAATGATTCGGTTTGCTCTCAATACACGCAAGAAATATAATTGACTTATCATAATATCTCTTTAATTCAGAAATTAATTAATATACTGAAATTATGAAATAATTCAGCAAGTGATTATATTCTCTACAATTCTCTAGAAGTTTGTCTGAAAGATAATTACAGAAGAATCTCGATTTTTTCGATCTGATTGGGATCACAATCATCTCTGATAATCGGAAACTCGGTTAATAGAGACTAAATTTTAAATCATGACTTCTTTTTTTCCGACAAGGTTTTCGAAAAATGTTTGTTTAACCTTCCGATGGGCGCAACTAATCTGTGAAATGAAGTATACATACTTTTTGTACATAAATGCGGGTTTTACCGAGAAAGGTGGAGGGACATCTAGTAGCTTTCTGGCTCCCTACCACTCACACTAGGTTATCGTGATTTTTCTCTAGTGCTCTTTTGATGTAAGGGCACGTTAATCTGGTAGATGAGTTGCGCCCGAATTGTTTTTTTACATCAGAAATATTTATTATTGGTTCCAAAATAATATTAATTCTTCTCCTTTTATTGTAAAATTTGAAAAAAATGAGAAAAATGGTGTAGTTAGTTAAGCAAAAATATGTTATTCAGTAAATATTTATAAGGAATTTAAATAATGGAAAAATGAAAATAAAATACATAAATATGCTATTATGCGTTTAAAGGTTGAAGTGACCCAAAATTTAAAAAAAGGTTTTGAAAATATCCCATGAATATGTTTCACTAATGAAAAGTAAAACAATATGACACACGGTACAGTGCTTAAAATTCTATTTTCGATATCCACATTAAAGGATATTTTTATGCTAATGATAAAATGCTACATTAGCTTATTAACAAGAGAAAAATTGTTTTCAAGAAGAAAACTTTTCGGAATTCTTGAAACAGACCTATTATTTTTTAATAATGATACGAAAAAACAGATGTAACTAAGTAGTTTCTCAAATAAGGAAAACCAGTGGCGGCGACTCGGGAGTGGGGGTGAAAAGGGCAACCGCTGCCCCCCATTTTGCTGGCAAACTTAAAATTTTATTTTATTTTAGCAGCCCCAAACTAAGATTTATAAAAAGCACAGAGTTTAGGAAAGTTACATTAGTGATCACTGGTGCTTGGTTTTCAATTAACCCTCTGACATTCGCGAGAACTTAAAGCCGAATGTTTTGAAATGCCTATGAGGAGAACTGTAGAAATTGCTATCGATGTTACCTGCCTACCTCAGCGTTAAGACACTTTGGTACCTCTTAATGACTAGTGGTCAGATCAGTGGAAAGAACGTCTTTGTTCAGTGAGCAGGATTGATCACCGCGACATCTGTTAAAGGGAAAATAGAACATATTTTCAAACTATCTGTACCTTTCACAGGTGGCTGAGTATTCATCAATGGAATTGTGTATATTTACATTTGCTTTAAAAGCATTGTAAAAATTCTCCACCGTGAGCGTCTTCTTTCATCCTGAAATATTTTAGAAGGTTCGAAATTAGCCATAAATTACAAGACCGATGAGCTGCGAGGGGGACCCCTTGTAGTTATACCACTCACAGTAGGTGGTCACCTTACATTGATTATTCATGATGATTTGAGAAATTCAATGCTGCATACTTGGAAATGTTGGGCATTGAAAAAAATGAACTGAACTTGGGTGATTGTGTGGAAGTCTACTCTAAGCGTCTCAGCTTATTTTTAAACGGTAAGACTAAACTTGTAACTTTGAAAAGTTTATTTTCTACTTAATTACTTTATATAAGGAAATTATATTCATTGCTTTGAATATCTGTTTAAATAATATTATTTAGCCCAAGCAATCTGACTCAATATATTTCATTTTTCCTAATATATTTTTCAATAGTTGGATTTTAGTAAATTATCACTTTTTTTTTTTAATATAAACAAGCCATACATTTTTAATGAAGTTATCACCGACCATTCGAGAATTCTTAAAATATTTCTGTTAAATTGTAATACATGTTAAATCGTTTCTTTGGAGAAAGTTATACAGGGTGGTCATAAATTATTGAACCCATTCGAAAAATTACTAATAAAAAACTAATAATGTTACAACTACGGTTTTTTTTCTTTTAATCAGAGTGCATTTAAAAAATGATTTTTTTCCAGATAAGTAACATGCCGTTATAGTGGTCTAAGGTGGTAGCAAATTATTGGACATCTCTCATTTTTGAGAGCCATTATCTCCAAAACTTTTAAAGTTAAAAGAAAAATGAAAGCGTATATTTGTAGGGAATTTCACGCTCTTTAAATTTTTAATTCACATGTAGTGCGAAGACAATAAATCTCGAGATATTCGAGAAAAACTAAGAAAATAAACCAGAAAACGCGCGTCGGCTTTTGCTGATAGGTAGCCATTGCGTATGGAAATCTCTCGCTGTAGAAAATTTAGAACGCCGCCACCATGGCACGCCACCTATTTAAAAAACTTTTTTATTTGCTCTCTCATTTAAAAAACACCGTAGTTGCACAACATTATTATTTTTTTATTAATTTTTGAAATGGGCTCGATAATTTAGGACCAACCTGGATTGTAATGGTTCCCAAACTTTTTTCTTTCATTAGTCTTTTTATTTTCGCGTATCCCCTAATGTCGTATCCCCCTCCAACAATTCGTCTGTACAAAGAAGTCTTTATCGATAATGTTGACCTAGGTGAGCTTCAGAACCAAATGATTGGAATTTATAACATTTGCAGGACTCTTATTTTTGATTTTACATTTTATTCCATTTTTACAATAGTATTAGTTCAACGTCAACACAGATGAAATCAGTATTGTAATAACTTCGCATTAACTTCTAAGGATAGTTAAAAATTACACTTCCTTCTGCTTTCCTTTTTTCTTATTTTGAGGGTAGGTTTATCACTTGCTCAACTTTCACTTCTACTTTTTACACGGACTTGGGGAAATAAAATTATATAATATTTTTAATCCCTTGTATTTTCTTGAGTCCGCAATTACCGAATTTGAGTTCGCATAACCCCAAATGGTCCTTTGCGTATCCCCAGTGGTATGCGTACCACAGGTTGTGAACCTCGGCTGTCTTGTATAGTCTTTATCAAAATCTCACATTAATGCTATTTAAGTTGATAAAACTTTTACTTCTCTGTTCTTTCTTTCTCAGAAAATATGCAAAACTGATCATTTTGTAACTAATTTTTTTTTTAATTTTATTGTCTACCTCTATAATTCCCCGGACTTTTATTTGTCAAAACTTTTTGGGGCGGCCGGGGGGGTATAAACACCAGTCGCCGCCACTGAGAAAAACAAATTTTAAACGATTTTGGGAAAATTATGATTGAGAACAACAATATTTGAATTCTAGCTTAAGTTAAATAAGAATAATTTTGCTGATGAAAATAATCTTGAAAGAAATTTTCTTGAACTCATTTGAGTTATTGTTTCCAACGTTTATCACTATAGCGCAAAAGAAAAATATCTATTATCTAAATCAATCTTAATAATGGAAAAATTTTAAATATAAAGAAATCAGTAGACATATTAAGATGTAAAATCAGATCAATGTATTTTAATAATATCGACTCACATTTTTCGAAAAGTTTTTAAAAATCTGCAGGCAATTAAATACCTGCGAACTCTACATATTATTCAAAGAGGCTTAATGCATTCCTTTTTTAAAAAATTATTGACCAAAAATATTAATAGATTAATGCAGGAAATGAAAATTATACAGAAATTTCGAAAGATTTTTGATAGATTTTACCAGGACCGGATTACTAAATAGGCAAAGTAGGCAACTGCCTTGGGGCCCCGCAACTCTCGTGGCCCCGATGAGTCGATATTTTTTTCATTCTATTTTCAGAGTAATTTAAAATTTTGTGCTTTCATTTAATTTTCAAAGTCCACGCATTGGAACTTATTCAATTTAAAATCAAGTATTGTTAAATTTGCGACATTATTTCGACATTCCTAATTAATAACGTTTTGAAAGTTTTAAATTATGTTGTTTCATAATGCAAAAATATGTTGTTTTATAATTTTAAAGAATGTGAGATCTAAGGGGGGTTGGAACCCTAAGTTCGTTAACCCTAACCCTGTTACTTCGATGTACCTTTTTCTCAAAATCTGTTATAGATTCATGTATGAATTTTTATACAAGTAAAGTACATCTTTCTTATTATACTGAAATGATATTTTTAATTCAAAAATTTTTTGTGGCAAAGCAAAAAATGTAAAATTGGCCATTGCGATATACCTTTTTCTCAAAATATGTTATAGATACATGTTTGAAACTTTTTATACAAGTAAAGTACACCGTTCTCATTATACTGAAATGAGCTTTTAAAAAAACTAAAAACTTTATTTTTTTGTGTCAAAATAGGGTAAAATTGCACTATGTCTAATTAAATATTTTGTAAATTTATAAAAAAAAAATTAACCAAAATCTCATTTCAGTATTTTAATAACTGTGTACAATAAATTCGCTTTTTCTCACACTAGTTTATTAATTCTACTATATACAATTATAGGAGATATATACATATGTACAATTATTATTGACTTTCAAGATTACTCATAATTACTAACTTGGAGTTCAACTCAAGAACACCTACAAAAACGTGCACACTCTGTGTCCACGACCTCGCTCGCGCGCAACTGCTCGTCTCCTCTTAACTTCATCTCCTTATGGCTGAGACCCGGAACAGTTACGCGGAGGTTAGTGGTATGACAAGTATAATGAGAAAGGTGTACTTTACTCCTATAAAAATTTCAAACATGTAACTACAACAGATTTTGAGAAAAAGTAGATCGAAGTGGCCAATTTAACATTTTTTGTTCTGAGACAGTAAGAAATAAATTTTTGAATTAAAAAAATCATTTTAGTATAATGAAAAAGATGTACTTTACTTGTATAAAAAATTGCAAACATGAATCTATAACAGATTTTGAGGAAAGGTACATCGAAGTAACAGGGTTAGGGTTAACGGACTTATCTAACGGTTACACAATCTAACGGGTTCCATTAGATTGTGTTCAAAAAAGTTTTTGCATTTTTTTTTTGCAGTTTTGTATATAAAATTACTTTTAAATTTTAATTTTACATTTCTTTATACGCGGTATACGGAAACTAGCTCTCTTGAAAGTGATTTGAAGTTTGATGTTTTGCTATTTCAATTTGTTAAAATTTGCTACTTAAAATTGGTTATAGAGAAATTAAATTAAAATAAATGCAAATTACTTTGGTTTTGGATGTTGGAGTGGAGAAAACGGGGGCCCGAAATCTGCATTGCCAAAGGGCCCCTGAAGGTCTTAATCCGGCACTGGATTTTTTGTCTTTTTTCTCAGACAGTTTTCATTAGGGATATCTTCAGTTACTTATACAGGATACCTACTAAAACATGCAATAACCAGTGAAAGTGTTCTCCATTCGACTTTCTCACATGCTTTCACAATAAGGCTGTTTTTTTTTAACTTCATAGTATTATGAAGATAATCGAGTAGGTGAAATTCACTCTGTTCACTAACTATGTCCAAATTTTAAATCTACAATTTTTATCTCAATACTAACATACTAAATTCCATTTATCTTGATGGTTCGCGTTATTATGTTTACATGCACATGGACAAGCAAACTGACATTTTACCCTTAGAAGGATTTAGTTAAAAATTAGACACGAAGGAAAAATAGAAGGAAAAAATGGCGTAGTTTTGAAATTTGGCACAGTTGTTGGGGATACCCTAAACGACATACTTAAAGTTCCCACCGGTGAGGGGTGCGCGGGGGACAGGAGGGGTTTAAATGGGGAGTTTTCAGTTTTTCTTAAATATCTCTTAAACTATGGATTCTTGCAAAAATCACTTACTTACAAAATTCAACTACATGAAATTTCCTACAAAAAAATACCTTTTTTTTGCAGAATCAATAGTTTAAAAGATAGAGGGGGATTTAAAAGTGAATATTTCTAAAATTCCTTATTGTAAAGTTAAAATCAATTAAAAGTGCTGAATCAACAGCCCTGAGAAAAACCTCATGCCTATATAATAATTATACAAGGGTAGAACCATATATGTTGAGATTAGTGGTGGTGTCAGGGTTAGGGGGGGCGACAAACCTATTTAATGAACAGTTGTACTCCCTGCCTCCTCTCATGTCCGTTCGCCTCCACAAGATCCCTTCTAGTCAGTCTTTTGGATCTGTTAACGATCCGAATTAGTGTATTTAGATAGTATAATCTAAATCTACATATATAAGCTGAGTTTAGATTAAAAGATCGCACCAGTCTGTCACAGTTAAACAGGATCATTTTCTTGTCAATGTTAGGAAGACTAGGCTTATTCAATTATTAACACAGAAAATGGCTGCTAAAGGAATTGAAACGAGAATCGCTAAAGGAGATACTGATACTTACACTGTGAGATGTAGGTTAGACAAAGCAACTTCTCATACCACTGCTACTATAACAGGGCAAGACGTAGACCTAGTCGTGTTACTGATTGCTTTGGCACCACCAGAAAGTAATATTTATTTTATGAAGTCTGGCAAGGGAAAAGTCGGAGCTAAATTATTTTCTACAAGAAAGCTCCAAATAAAACTTTATTTTCCCCAAACCATCCTTCTTGTCCATGCATTCAGTGGCTGCGACATAACATCAGCTATTTATAGAAAAAGAAAAGCAACTATAGTCACATAGTTCAAAAATTCATTGAGCCAAATGAAAAACATTGTTGACGTCTTTTATAACCCCTCGTCAACACTAGCCATATATAATGCCATTGCTAATGGACATAATTTGAAGAACCATAGATAAGCAACATTTCTAAAATCATTAACGATGATCAAAGCTTATCTCTCCTCAATTCCTCCAAGCAAAGGAGCTGCAGAGGAACACTTGTTTAGCAATGTGTTTCTGTTTGTAGCACCTGCCATGATACTTATACTAATGGTGCCTCTAGAAGAAGAAGAAGAGGAGCTCGAACTTGGTCAAATAGTAAAAAAATATGATCAAATTTGACTACGAACAAGTATAACAGTGGGTTATACATATATATAATTTTATGTTAAAGATGTAATATGTTATAGATCTACTGTAATAGATAGCCGCCATTTTGAAATAAAAACTTTCTTGCTTAAAAATAAAACTAACATTTTCAACCACTTATTGCAATTGTGCACTTTTTCATGCCACTATATATTCTAAACTATTCATCCTACGAAAAATATGTAGGATTATTTTTGTAGAAAATTTAAAGGAGTGTTATTTTTTAGTTAAGTTTTTTTCACTAAAACCCATAATTTTCGAGTTATTTAAGAAAAACTGAGAAATCCCCCTTTTAAAGCCCAAATCCCCACCATTGGGGAATTTTAATTTGTCGCTTAGGGCATTCGCCCCAACAACTGTGCCAAATTTCAAAAACTACGCCTTTTCTTAAATTTGCAATTCACTGATTGGACTACGAGTAGAAGGAAACTTGTGAAGGGGAACGGATGTGAGGGGAGGAAGGGATCACGACTGTTCATCAAATAGGTTTGTCAGCCTCGCCACCCCGCTCCTACACATACAATTCTACCCTTCTATAATTATTATATAGGCATGAGGGTTTTTTTAGGGTTGTTATTCAGCACTTTCTATTGATTTTACCATTACAATAAGAAATTTTAGAAATATTCACTTTTAAATCCCCCTGTATCTTCTAAACTATTGATGCTACAAAAAAATTGTAAGACTACTTTTGTAGAAAATTTAATTCAGTTTAATTTTGTGACCAAGTGTTTTTCGCTAGAACCCATAGTTTTCGAGATATTTAAAAAAAACTGAAAGCGCCCCTTTAAACCCCCTGTACCCCCCGCGCATCCCCTCCGACGGAGACTTTTAGTACATCGTTTACGACACTACTCCCAACAACTGTGCCAAATTTCAAAACTACACCATTTTTTTCTAATCATCGATTTTTGGCCTTCGTTGACTGGACTACAAATTAGGTGTGATAAATATACCATTCTAGTAATAAAACAGTATGCCTAAATTCGTACCTCTCTCTCATTGCAATTTTGGGTAATCGTGTTCTCAAGCTCATGATCGGGCAGACATACAGACTACACGTAAACATATTTTGTATAAAATTTTATACAAATCTACAGGTTTGGTATAAAGGATCCATGCCAAATTTAATCAGTCTGACTTTGCGATTTCGTTTTAACGTAGTCAGAGGGACACACGCCCAAAGTATTTTTTCAAACTCATGAAGATGCAAAAGGTGAAGATTCATCAAAATCTGGAAGTCGAAGCTTGTAAAAATGGCAATATTTTCGCTTTGTATAACTTCATATATGACAAATTAGTTTTAGAACACAGCAAGAAATTACCAGCCATAAAAGAGCCGCAACTTATTCATAATCCTAGCTGTACAACATGCAAAACAAGTCAGCTAGTGAGCGACATTGACGATTATTGCTCTGAAGCGGAATCGAGAGCTCTTGGGTTCATCCACCATCGTACTAAGTAAATTGAAGCGCCCAAATTCTATTACCGTGATCGCCTCCCAAACTAATTGATATTATACTGTGTTGTATGGATCAGTACCATTGTGAGGATTTGGAGGATAAGCTTGCACCTTTGATAACATGTGATTGAATTGCATTTATATATAGTGTCCCGACTTCCAACGATGGTCGTCGCGAGAAGTAAACTGGACGCTAAAATGTTAATAATTAACATTTTGGGCGAATGGTTTGAAACATTTTGTAAAATTGTAAATAACGACTATTTTGTCTAAATGGTTTGAAACAGTTTGTAAAATTGTAAATAACGATTATTTTGTCTAAATTCAGTGGCAACAGATTAATTTTTTTTGTTAGAAGGGTGTAAATGTTTTGTTTAGATTTCTCCATTGCCTTTAAAGGTTGTGTTTCTATAGTGGCTTTCTTTTCTTCGAGTATGGACAACGGTTCAATAATTATACTTTCAGTAAGCGGATCCCCATCTCTTAAATCGCCCTCGGGCCGTAAAAACTGAGGTATGGGTGAACTTTTATTGATTTATTGACTTTACCTCTAAATTTGTTCTGACACATGGCATCTAATTCTTGCTCTTTGAAGTTACTTTCACCCTTCCGTAGGGCGCATCTAATCTGTGAGATGAAGCATCCATATTTTTTTGTACCTAAGTGCGGATTTTATCGAGAAAGGTGTGAGACCTATAATAGCTTCCTGGATCCCTACTACTCACAAAAGGATATTGCGACTTTTCTCTAGTGCTTTTTTTATGTACGTGAGGGGCACGTGATTAATCTGAAAGATGAGATGTTCCCGATTATGTTTGTATTTTTGATTTTCAAAATTTTTCTCATCATTTCTTTTTATATACTTGTAAAAGTTCGTATACCTGTGTCCCAGCCCCTAATTCAATGATATTGATCGTTATTTCCAATATATTGCTTCAAAAATGTCGAATTGTTTTAGGCTCTCAACGACAACAGTTGTAATTGCCTAGGAACCTTAGAGGGGAGCAAACGTCAACTCGTTCCTAAATTCCTGGATGTTTTGTTAGATGAAACTGCAAGGGAATACAAAAAAAAGTTATTTAAAAACGAAAATATAGCTTTGTATGATCGAATAGTTCAGTTTGATAAGCTTTTCCTTAATCCTAAGCAAATATTGAACTTTTAATCACACAGATAAGTTGCGCCCGAAAGTTTTAGCATTTGAATTGCGCCCGACCGAAGGTTAACATTGGTTGAGGGTAACAGAATTACGATATCTGATTTTTAATATCAGTGCTTTCATTGCATGCTATACGGACAATGGAAAAGCATGAATCACTAAAAAATACCAACAACCTTAGATTTGTAATATATGTCATATAGAAAAATTCCAATACTTTGTTTCTTAGAATTCGCTACTATGCACAACCTTTTCCATTTTTTTAGAAATTAAATACAGTATAATTTAACGGCACCAAAAACAAAATGTGAATAAAATCTTAAGAGAAATTCTATATACTATTCTATTTTTTGCAATTCTAGATGCTAGAGTTATGGGAAAATATTTCACAAATTAACATTCATTATTGATTAATAAATTAATAGCTTCTTTACCAAATACACTGTTCTTAATCAGTAGACTTTCCGAGGTTCTCGAGCCATTAAACGTTATCTACCTTGAAATCATTATTCTGATACGTGTAAAAAGAAAAGTAATTTCTATAATTAGTCCTTCATTACCACAGATTTATGTGTTTTTAATAAATTTATTAAATAATATGGCAGGGAAGAAATGAAAACTCTCTGGCAGTGTCTATTTTCTGCGATTTTTAAAAATATAAAAGCAAAACAATTTAACCTATCTTATTTCGAATTTATTTTATTTAATAGTTCTCTGCTTAAAAACAGTTAACCCAACCATGGAACCATATTATCAATGAAGCTTTTCTAAATGAATAGTTAAAGTATTTTAAGCAAAATAGTTATTTCAGTTGAGTATCGAATTGATGTTGTTAAAACGTGAGTCATGGACTGAGTTGGGGATAACCTTTAGTATTTAACCTATACGAAAAAATAACATGATAAATATTTCAATTTTTCAATATTTCAATTTTTCAATATTTCTACACTGACACCCTCTGTGACTTCTCATTAACTTATCATTAATTTGTGACATAATACTTGAAAGCTGCATTGAATCACCATTTAGAAAAGCGTTTATACCGTTTAATTCATCTACGAAGTTTACATCGTATACAAATGATTCCTGGATTTTACAAAAAATGAAATAAATGAGTGGTGATGGATCTCAGTTCTCATAAGTTTCAGCTATGTCAGATTTAAAAATTCAGTTTTATACCAACACGAAATTTTCCCTTTTGTATTACGAGCACCCTCACATCAAAGAGTGCATCAGAAAGTGATTATGCAATATCTTTATGTTACAGAAATGAACATTGAAAATAAATATCGTTTGTGAAATTGTACCTTTTTGTAATTATTATCTACTTTATTTTCGTTGTGGAAGCAGAATAAAATCCTAATCTGTTATTTTCAACAACTTAAAGGTACTTATAAAAAGCACAGTATCAACAACTTTGTGATCGTTTTTGTAGCATTAGGTTTAATAACTTTTAAAATACTTCTTTTAGACGCGCTTGTATGAATGTATCCTTATATGGATGCTTTGTGTGCAATTTTGTTTAAAAATTGCAAAGAAAAATGGAGTTAGATCCCAAAATACTGTCTAGACACTTTTTTTAATACACGGATTTTTATGCAATTTTTTTGCGTATCAAATGCATTAAATTTAATTTCTTGGAACAAACTTTAATTTTTTTAAATTTAAAAAATCAGACTTTACAGGAACACAGTTTTTTGGCACATTCACATAATTTAGTACATTAAGAAATTAGTAATTAAAAAATAGCAAAAAATTATTGTCGCAACAACAAGCTTAATGAAAGTTTCAAAAATTAAATGAAAAAGTTATGAATTGAAAATATAGAAAAAAGATATTTAACTTCTGAATTTTAGT
Source organism: Araneus ventricosus (assembly GCA_013235015.1). Classification (NCBI taxonomy): domain Eukaryota; kingdom Metazoa; phylum Arthropoda; class Arachnida; order Araneae; family Araneidae; genus Araneus; species Araneus ventricosus. The sequence goes on along the minus strand of BGPR01001989.1, from coordinate 153,902 downwards.
TGTATTGTTTGAAGTACGTATTTTTGCAAAACGGAATGCAAATAGTAAATGTTTTTTTTTTATTTCTGAATATAACTAAGAATGTTACTTTATATTCAGAATATTACTAATGATAATGTTCCACATTAAAAATTTTTCTTAGTACATTAAAATTAAGAAGAAGAAAATTCTCAGATGCATGTGTTTACTAATTATAAATTTACTAGAAAAATTTATATCATTTCATAATTTGCATACAAATGAATATAAAAACTATCTGAATTCTTAAAAATATATATTCATTTAACGAGTGTAATTATATGTTACGAATAACTGGAATTTCTAACTTTTGTTTACAGCTTGTAATGAAAAAAAAATCTCGAACTCAACATTTTGTTATTCTTTTTTATTTATTTTCTTTGCTGTTTATTCCTGCTAAGCAATATTTCGATTGCACAGTGATTGCATTTCATTATGACTTTAACTCTCTGAACACGGCTAGAGTGAGAATTCCAGTACCTCAAAAACTGAAGTAAATTTTCGTTCACGAAAACAGATTGAAATTCTTCCTTTCTTTACAGAAATTCCAGGAGGACGACACCCAAGTTTTGGCGATCAATTGTCAACAAATGAACCACTTTTCTCCCTTAAAATTCACTCAGGCGGCCGAGTCCGGCCTCTGTCGGATGGGGAGGTTTGAGGCGGGATAGGGCTCATAGGGTTAAGGGGAAAAAGAAACATGAAATATATACGAGGGTGATTCGGACAGTAAGTTCCTGCATATAATAATTACTGCACCCGACAGATGGCTCTAATCTACCAATCCGTCTGCAATGACTAATGAATGCGTCATAACAAAAAAGTTCGTATGGTGAAACGCTGTCACGTATTAATCTTGCCCTAAAGATGTTTAAGACATAGAAGGTCCCGCTGACAGTGAAATTTTATCTGTAATTCGCTCTGAATTCGATCTGTAATTCGTTTTGAATACAAGGAATATTCGACCATGCGAAATCAACAAAGAAATCTGTGAGGAGAACGACGATACAGTTATGAGTGAGGGAATGATTAATAGATGGGTTCGATTGTTGCTCGTGTGACACAACAGCTTATGGAATCCTTTATTTTGGAACAAATGAATCATACGCCCTGACCTGGCACCAAGTGACTTTTCCCTATTCTTGCACTTAAAGCTAATCTTGAGAGGCCAGCATTTTGATGACGATGAATAAGTGAAAGACGCCATAGCATCCTGGGTAGCCTTACAGGCGGCCACCTTCTATGACCTAAAACCTTGCTTCTCGATACGAATAATTGCCTTAATGTGCTGGTGACTGGATCGAAAAATAGTCCAATGTTTGTAAATCGTTATTAAATATGTATCTCTGTCCACATCTGTCTCCATTCTCTTTTACACAGTAAAGGAACTTACTTTCCGAACAACCCTCGTACACAGTATGATAATATATATAAAATACTAAAAATGTGTTAGAAATTTATGTCGAATTGTAACATTTTACGTTATGTTTCAAAAGAATCGATTATCTGAAACGGCAGAAGTTAACCAGGTTATTCTGATTAATTTAACCTCTCCGTTATCTACTGATTATCGGACATTACTCCCCAACGTATTCGGCCTCATCAATGTTAATCAGATTAACTCAAATTTTATTATCGATCCTTTTACAAAATGATTTTGACGATGCATTGAAATATCTATTCCAATTATTGATTCAATGAAATCCACTGGCAGTAGTGATTATCCAGATTATTAGATTTGACTTTATCCAGATCATCGATTAACAGGGTGTCCAAAATTAAACTACACAATTCCGAGAGGGTTATAGCAAATACCATTCATCAAAATATGTTGAAATATGGGACGTATCAAAAGAAAGTAATGGGGATTTTTCTAGACAAAATATAGTTCGAGAAATAAAGGATAGAGGGTGTGTAATATATAAAAATATCTATAACATGAATTGCACAATTTATTCATTGAATGAACACAACCATAGTCTGTATGATCGGACCGAGAGGAATGAAGGTAGACTGAGTATTTCGACAAAATATTTCAGATGATAACAGACAATAGTGGCCATCAAGCTGATCATGCTTCGCTATCCTTAGGCGGATAAATTTTATATTTCATGTTGTTTATTCGATAAAAAAATAATATACACCCTCTGTTCATTGTTTGTAGATCTAAAATTTATTTGTCCTTGGAAAAATTCCCAATATTTCTTTAAAACGTTCTCCAAATTTCATGACTTCTTGATGTATAGATTTTGCTGTAACACTCTCAGAAGCGTGTTGTTTAATTTGCGAGACTCTGTAGTCACATTCCGAATATCATCGACGACAGTATACCTGTCATTAACTCTAGTCTATACATATGAAATCAACAGCGGAAGTATTCCGAAATACTATGGAACAAACAATTTTGAACAGTTTAATTGTGAACCGTAGTTGCTTATTGGCATAACCTTTCGCAAGATGTGCCGTCTTCCCGGAGATGAAGACTATTTATTAGTTAGTCTACACCCCAATTAGGGATAATCGCCGTCATGATTTCGGAACATAGCTTGGTCGCTAGAGCGAACGAGCCATGCTTTTAAGACGTTGAAACTGCGTCAAAAATAATTTACCGAGAATACCAAACTGGAATCAAGATATCTTCAACATGCAGTATGATATCGAAGCTGAAGGCTGTAGGACTTTGATCGAAAATCACACCGATGAACGGCGAGATAGAAAGCACCATAACATATAGACAACCCATAGAATTTAAGCAATAACTGAGTTTTATTGTAAATATGACGGATGTGTTTTGTAGAGCTAACTTCATCTTTAGGGTGTCAATCGCAGGAAGACCATCGGGGCATTGCACTCGGGTGAAAATGCTGGCCTTTCTTGGATCCAAAACATTCTACTGAGAATAATCAATTTAAGGATAAAGTCTATGTTTTCTTTTCATTTTCGTTTGTAGTTTGTTTGAGGGATAACCATCTATATACGCTAATAAAATAATGTTTTATGGAAATTCATATTGACAACAGTTTTAAATGAGGTTTATTTAGATAATACTAATTGTACCATTTTTACTAAATCTAGATGTTAGAATTTGGGATTGACTTTTTCTTATACAGAACAGAAAGCCGTCCCTTACCCCCGTACCCGCGATGAGATCGGTCACTGAACGGTTTGTTGGGCAAGACACGGGAATTTTATTTAAGGAAAAGAAAAACAAGATAAACAAAAAGACGGAAATATATACACTATGTACAGCACAGGCATTTTCACTTTTACACTATTAGTTCGTAATAGTCTTCTTTTCTTTGGATGTTGAAATACCTTTCTTTTATTTGGAGGTGGAATGTCCGGTGATTGAGCTACTTAGTTCAGCTCGCTGGGATGTTGAAAGCTAGGGAGGCCGGAAAAGATCTCTGTTTTCGCTAATGAATTTGATGATCCCACGAATTTTCTGCCTGGAGACGAGGTTATTGGCGACCCTTTTCAGCCATTCTTGTTCGAAGTTTGGCGCTGGCTTCCTCATATGCCAAGACACTGTATAGATACACTCCGTAGCATAGTGAAGTGCCGTGCCGATTCCACCACAACTGCAATAATCGCTGTCAGACAGGTGAAATCTTTTGAGGTAGGCAGGGAAAGGTCCATGTTGAGAGAAGAAGATAACATCCTCTCTAATCCAGTTAGTGGGACGGAGACTAACTGAGGGCATGATGTTATAGATTTTCCTGCCTGTATCGCCATTCTTCCATGAGGTTTGCCACTCCTCAAGCATCCTCTTCCGTAGGAGGCCTTTTATGTGCGGTTTAGGAAGCTTAGTTTGTGAATAGGGTTGCCCATGTTGTGTTGCGTCTTTTGCCAGTTGGTCTGCTCTCTCATTGCCTATATTGCCTGCATGAGCTTTAACCCAAGAGACTTTTATTCTTGGATTTGAAAGGAGGATTTTGAAAAATTTTCTTGCTGTTTCGTTTGTGCTCTTTGAATTGGAGGATGCCATGATACTTGCTCTATTGTCTACGTGTATGTTAGAGGTATTGTGGTTTGGCAGATGAGATATATATGGCGTATATTACTGCTTCGTGAAGTGCAGTTAGTGCAGCTTGAAATACGGTGTTGTTGTCGTTGAGTTTAGCAGACCACTGGTAGGCCCAGATGTCATTGGTCAAGACGCAGAAGGCAGCTCCAACTCCGTGTTCGGTTTTCGAGCCATCTGTGAAAATATTTATAATGTCTTTTCGGGCTATATATGCTTCTCCGTCTTCAAAAGAGATTTGGTTCGGTTTGAGATGTTCTGAAGGATGAGTGGACCAGCCTGTTGCCTTCATCTCCAGATCATGCGGTTGGGTATCTGTAATGAAAGGGGGAAGAGGGATTCTTAGGCGATAAATTGAAGTAAACCTGGCTTCGAACTGTAATTGCATGTGTAGGGGCCCATTTTTAAATACTTACACAATGCGGTGCGATTTGGATTTAATTTTCGTAGTCTTGCGAAGAGTAAGCATTTTGGAACTCTGTCCATCGACCAATTGGGCCCATTGACTGATTGAGTATATATCTACAGTTTTAATACAAAGACAATATACTAAATTTACTCATCTAGTATATTGCGTCTTTGAGTTAAAACACATAGGCAAGATTAGACAAATCACCAGATAGTCTACCCTTCGATGAATTTGTTCCAAAATTTGGTGCAGATATACAATTATAGTAATAAAACCATTTCATGAATTTCACCTATCGAACCTCAAGAATTTTTGAGTCGAACATGAACGCACACAAAGAGAGACTCTTTGCAAAAGGATTCCATCCAAAATTACATAGAGACTTAACATGTTGGTGACTTCTAAATTTCAGCCCCATAGCTTCCTGAATTATTGAGTTATCGTGTTTACATTCACACGGACGGACACGGAAACAGATAGATGTAATTCCATAACTGTTTTTTTCCTATTCAGAGAGATTGAAAGAGTGGAGATTCATGAAAATCTTGTGGTCTAAATTTTCACGATTACAAGACTTCCTCTTCATGCACTTCGCCTGAGAGAGAGTAAAAAAGAATTCAAGCACGAATGCAAAACGGAAAAATGAAAAAGGAGAACAAAATTAAAGACAAATTAAATACAGTTGAATTATTTTAGATTTCTTATTATTTAATATGATTTCCGTAGAAAAAGAAATAGAAAGTATCATGACATGTAAATTCAAAATAATAGCGTTAATCATGTAAGCGTATTTAATATTATGCCTGACAAAAGCATGGCTGCAACATAATTATTGTATATCAGTGTATGATATCAGGTAAGTAGCAACAGTAGGATGTGTACTTTGAATTTGATTTTTATATATAGTCTAGAGAGAGACGATTACGAGTACGGTACGATTGAAAGAGGTTACGTTGTATGCAGTTACGAAGTGTAATGGTTGTGCTAAAGAAATGTCTGTTTTGTCTTAGAAGAAGTCTTATGAATGTCAATCGAGAAGCCAACAATCATGACATTATTTTAAATTCCTATAGCGTAATGTGGCCTTTTCAATCTTATTCTTATTATAAACAGATTATTCATAGGATGGATAATTCGCTGTTTATTAAATTCTAACTAAAAAAAATCTTTAAGCTTTCTTCGACTATTAATTACATGAATGTGAATGAGATATCTTCTTCGTTTCAGACTGAATACTTCGTGATGTTTATCCAAATGTATTCCTATATTTCTGAAACTTCTTTCTTCTCATTTGAATGTGGAGACGAAATTTTTTTTCGAAACAATTTTTCTATCCCGGCTGAAGCTAACCAAATATAGGTGGGGTCTGCGTTTGGGAAAAATAAATTTCAAGAGTATCACCCAGAACAAGTCAACATGGAAGAAAGGAAAATTATCTTCCTGCGTACCCAGGGGTGTACACAGAAAGACAATGAAGATAAATGATATTTGATTACTAATTAATTTTATTAAAGAACAAAATATAAGTGAGAGAGGTATTTACAGAGAAAAATATTTACATTTGGATATTGCATAGAGATTAGAACATAATTAGAATTAATACTACGTAGCTATGTGGGAAAATAACACTTACATTATTTGAATTACCGTTACTGAGGTACAAGAGATATAAGAGTCATCGCCCAGTGCCGCCGCTACGATCAGGGAAAACCCCGTCACCCGTCACACTCGCCAACTCAACCGCAGACGTCTGGTATATTTCAAGTCTCCGAGCCTTCATCTAACGATAAAAACATTGCTTGACGTTTTAACGGAAAGATACTCCTCCGCGCATCACGTGGTTTTCATATTGAGAGCGCGTGATCACTCAAGGACTTTGATTTCGTTCGATTTGTGCTGACCTGTGATTTCTGTTTCGCTAAAAATTTACAGGAAGGAAATAAAATAGACTGGGAAAATACAATTCCTACATAAATAAAGGAAATATTTTTATATTTATTTATCACTAAAATACATTAAATCTAAAGCTGAGAAAATTATCTATAAAATGACTAAGACTGAAAATGTTACTTAGTGAAAACGAATTTGAATCATCCAAAGCTACCGCCATAACGGACTCCATAGCATATCACAATATCCATTAGAACACTAATGAAATCGGAAAAGTAATGTATATATTAAGAAAATAACCATCTCCATTCTTTTATTGCATCATTTCGTCTGAAAACACGAATTTCAATTATTTTAACCTATGTTTGAATGATAGTTTTGTCACTCTCTGCTAGACAAAATAATGAAATTTTATTCTTTGTGTTAAAGTTTACTTCAGAAGACATTTCATGAAATCTAAACCTAATCTAGCCACTGGACAAACAGAATCCGCTTTACCAGAAAGAAAAGCGAAGTGTAGTAAAACCCTTGGATTACTCAAAATACCCTCAGGGTGAAATTGGCTCGGAAAAGTTATTTTAGTAGGGCATGGATAAGAAGATTTTTTGCTGTCTCTTTCAATTTTTTATTATTGCTTTCATAAGACTCAAGAAAGCAGAGAAATTCTTTTGTTCATTCTCTATGCAGGGGCTTTAAAACCAGATCTAAGTAATAAGTTAGCTATCTGCAGGCTGAGTATGTGCGAATGAAATAACACACAAAAGATTACAAAGAACACAAAAGATAAGAAGCAAACACGCAGACACAAAATAAATTTACTATACATTTCATACCTCAGTGAGTTACAATCATGTACGAAAGAGTTAACGAAAATTTTCATGATTTGGAGATGTGCTTATATTCTCTGATTTCTGCTGTAACCTAAATACATATGAGTTACCGTTGAAGTAAATAATTCAATTACTTTAAAAAAATGGTTATTTTACGAAACAGCTAATGAACTCAGTGAAACCGTATAATAAGTTAATATTTCATAAATGAAATATTTATTTTATTAATGAAGCAATGATAGATATCTAGTCGTAAAAGGAGGACAGTTCCTTTCACTGGTAAGCTGGGGACGATTCTCTATCATGTTACTTTCATTGAATGAAGAATCAACGAATCATTTTTATGAAGTTTGGCCACATCACTATAAAGAGTTGTTCGTTCAAGTTAACTTAATATTTTATATATTTTGTACTCGAGAGTAAGAAATTTAATTAAAAATTAATTATAATTAAATGTAATTAGGAAACTTAATTAGCGGAATTATGAGATTTAATTACTTAATCGTCAGAAACAAACTTATTATTTTACTTTTTTGCTTATTATTTTACGCGTTATGGAATTTTTAAAAAATGCCTTAACATAGAACATGTGTGTATTTTGAGCTTTAACTGACTTTTTCCGCTATTGCCTGTCTTCTTCAAACCAGATCACTTGGATTAATAACAATTTTTATTGATTTTTGTGAGATTCTGATAAATATGAAGGCTAATGCGAAATATTTAAATCATGTATCTGCACTTGTAAAATAAATTGTCTTCACTTAAACAATTTTGTATTTGTATTATTTATTCACTTTATTCATAATTGGGTATCAGTTTCATAAATGCACTTAAGTTAAAGTTAATTATCATGTCAAACGTCAGAAACTTTATTAACAATAATTTATATCCCAAAGCACAATGGAAAAAATAGATTTAAAGAAGTTTGCATTCGCTTGTAGATCCTGTGATTTTTTCAACCAAAGGGAGTATTTACCCCTCAAATTTCTCTTATATTTAAAAAATACATCGATTTTTTGCACTGCTTCAATGTATAAAAAAGAGAATCGAGTACGGAAAGTATCGAATCTGCTGTCATATCTTTAAAGCTAAAGCAGAGTAGAGACGCTTAGAAGATATTCACCTTGAGCCATCGCACGCATGTGCCGAAAGTTACAAGGTTATAGTTCGCACGAATTTTGTACAAAAGAACATTGAAAAGTGTATGTACTGTACTGTACGCGCATTTGTTACGGCCTAAAAATTTGAGTTGAAAACTGCGCTAGATGTCTTTGCATCCTCGATCTCCTCTTCAGATAACTCACGAATGGTGATTTGATAATTTTCACAAACAACTGAACTCACAACTTTGATATTTTTCACAGCTCTGGAAATCATAAATTTCGACAGTTTCACTGCCGTGCTGGAAAATTTCAACAGCTCATAAACTCTTGTGCTGCTCATAAAATATTCCCCATAAGCTTTCTTCAACTTTGCACTCAAGATCAATTTTGTACTTCAACTTTGCAAATCTCACCACAGGTATCCCAAAGCTTTTAGCTAAATTTGATGCACATTCTCTTCTCAACTTTGTCTGCCATAAAATATGTGACAACATCATCTCCCACATATTTTTCAAAGCTGTAGTGTACGGAGGTGGTGGAGAATTTCGACCTTGTCACTTTTCGGCCGATGCGTGAGAGGGCTCAAGGCTAATATCTGCCAAGCATCTTCACTCTAAGTATTTTATCTTTGAGTGTAGGTATCTTTTCTTATGCTTTTTGATCACCCCTCTATAACCAGGATTCCAAATTGAAAAGAAAACCCTGTTGTCTTACATTAATTTTTGGTCAAAAAGACGCATTATGACTTTTTGTCAGAGGATATCTTATTTTTTCACTCTGTATATACATTTATTTATGTAACAGAATTTTATTTATTTTCTATGTATTCATGCATAAATATTTAAATTTATTCAAGTAGTGCCATATCGTTTTCTTCTCAATCAAATCAACATTAGATTTGAAAGCACGTGCAAATTTAATAACTTTGATATCTTCCAACTTGAACACTATTGTCCATCTTCTTAAGAGTCGGTTCTCTCCAAGGAAGTCACCCATCCATCCAGTGTTATGATGCTTTCAATTCTTCTGGCGATGTGTCTAACTGTATCCCCATTGGTGACGACATTCGTTACTCATAGAACGTGCACGTATGTTGCATCTGAATATATATTATTCATTCAGCAATAAATACGTCGAGTGATCTTAACTAGTGCTTATTTTGGTGATAGGGCTTATGTTGGGAACATCCTGAAAAATCACGCCAGGTTCTGTTTTCCGGTTAGATCTCATTTTAGGAGGGAAACATCTTCGATACGAAGTATTAATAAAAAATAAAAGATCTTTCTTTATTTTCCTAATAAAAAACACCAAAATATTTTTAGTAATCGTTGAGTCAAGATCTAAAAATGAATTAACTATTTAAATTATTTAAGGCACCATGAACGATTAAAATTGCAGTTCATAAAAGGAGTTTGTCACATAAATTGTGACTTTGTTACCATGTGTAAAGATGCGTGGAATAATTTGACTAAATTATAAACATTTTGGCCTTATCGGATATTTAAAGAGAAATTCATCAAAATATTAACTTCATTGACTCTTAAACAATCAGAAACTCACGTGTTTCAAAGCTTTGTTAACTAGGTGGCAACATCTCCTACGGATTCCTGTCGTAATTTTAATCTCCACCGCCTAATTACCTACCAGTTTTACGTTTAAGTCTCAGAAAAGTGCTTTTAAAATTTGATTATACTAAGTATTCACATAGAGGAGTGCAATTAACTTCCTGAATTGATTTTCGCGAAAGCTATTTCTGTAAAGATAATATACTGATGTTAATCGCTTAAATAATGTGAAATTCTTTCAATAATAACAATAATCATTCCGAGAAAACGTAGAAGAGTAAAATTAGTAGCGTTTCTCTCAATTTTAGAGTGCTGTTCATACCTTGAAGTTCCTTGGTAATCTAAAAAGGAATTTTCTGTTTAATGAATTTCAGATCAAGCTCAAATTAGCGTGGTGTAAAATCAATTATTAAAATCTCAATTTTTTGTGTTTCAAAGAGTTGTATTCCTCGTAGTGTTTTTGACGCTTTCTCCGAACTAATCGAAAGCCTTCTAATTGAAATAAAGCTTAAAACTCCGAATAAACCAATTGCTGTGACACAATACCCGAATGAAAATCTTATCAATTTTCATATTAGTATCGTTTGCTTTGTAGCACTTCTGGATTATTGCCAAAATAAGACTGACTACATGGAAGTAATAAATAGCAGAAATTCTGCTAATTATTATTATAACGTTAATAATATTATTTCCCAAGAATCTTATTATCTACGAAAGATCTTTCCATTTTAAAAAGAAATTTTTTTAACATCTTACTAATTTCTCAGCATATATACTAAAATTCGAAAAATAATGCTCAATATAAGAATTCAATATAATAGCTTATATAATAAATCAATATAATAGCTTATATAATAATTCAGTATATTAGCTTTTATAATAATTCAATATAATAGCTTATTAATATAAGAAAATATTTGCTATCACAAAATTTCTTTATTCTAAGAAACTCTGAAAAATAATAATCAATAGCATGGCATGGATATTTGAAAAATTTGTCACTTTCAAAAAATATTAATTTTAAATTTTGACCCAAATATTGGATTTTTTATGCGCAAGTAATATTCCCCTATTTTAAAATTTTATACTTCAGAATAAGGGACACAATTTAGGTATAGTTGTTTTAAACGGTCAATAGATTGTTCTCGAAAAGTTTCTATTATATTATACTGTAAATAATCATTTTATGTGTTTGCTATTTTTGCTATTCAAAGACGTCACAGAGAGAGATATTCATCATACTTGCGCATAACTTTATTATCTTGAAGACAGTGTAAGAATAGTTTGGTGACGGATTTTGCTTTCGGCAATAGTTTAATGCGTTTCTCAGTTATTTATATTATATGCGAAATATTTACAAGCGCAAACCAAATCATCTACATAAATTTCTGGAGTTTAAAAAGAAAATTAAATTTATCCTGAATCTATCACCACTTCGCTCACGAAGTCGAAGAGACACAATTACTTTTCATAATTTTGATTTAACATATCCAGACGTCATTTGTACGTACATAGCTTTTGATATATTCTTGACTTCTCGCAGAAACAAAAAAGGGAGATTCTAAAATCTACATGGCAAGCACATTTGGCTCTATTGTGAAGACAATAACTTCATTTCAAAGTAAAAAAAACTTGTGAGTTTTATAATGTTAGTTGTCGTAATTTTGGATTCGCTAGGAAAGTTATTATATCAGTGACATGTTTTATAGTACAAACTGAATCTGATGTCCTTAACATATTATTTTTATACAAAATCTTTACATAATTGAACAAAATCCTGGACTACTGAGTTTCATCCACAAATGCATTCAAAACAATGTAATCTTCTCGAAAAGTTTTCAATACCTTTATTATTTACCTACTTTTATATAATTAAACATGTTAAACCAGTAATAGCACTAAATCTTAGCTTTAAGCATCCACTCGATTAACAGAAATATTACACTTGTTGAGAATCATTTAAAAACTACAAAATAGAACCAAACATTCGAAGAATTACACTTTAGAAGAGATATATTCTTATTGTTTTGGTAGTCTCTTTTCTGAGATATTTCCTCCGTTACAAGACAAACAGATCTCATCTGGTTGTAACAATCCAAGATTTCTAACCAAAGAATTATTCTCGGTTTTATTCAGCCATTTTGATCTCATCTGTTTGGATAAGGTAATCATCTTTGCCTTTAGAAGATAGGTTTTCAAATGTTTCTTTTCAGGAAAAAGGGCACGTTCCTATATTAAGACTAGAACTACCACTTCTGTTCGTGCTTTGAATTATTTACGAAGGAGAATAAACGTTTTATACGCTTCGTGAATGAGGACTTATATTCTACTATTATTATTTTGGTAGTAATTATAGCTGTACATTGTATTTACTAATATTATTCATGTTAGATTAATTTATGTTCAGGTGTAGTTTGAAATTGTCACAATTGTATAATCTGAAATTTCTGAGCAAAATTTTCTCACTTTTTCAACTATGCCCGACACATAGGTGCAGGTAAGAATAATAAAAACTTACGCAACCAAAATAATTTATGAAAGGTTTTATCTTAAATGCATGGATTTGTATCTATCCCATGTTTAAAACTGGAGGGAAAGAGTTTTTGTAAACTTAACATCAGAACATCATGTAGGCGCTTTGGAAATATAGCCGATCGTACAAAAATATGTTACTCAAAAGCTATCTACTTTTACAGAAATGCCGAGCTTTTTAACATTTTTATGTTAGGCAAATTTTTATGTTAAATGTGAAACTTATTGTTAGACAAATATATCTATTAATTAATGAAGTTGAAACCTTTCATAAAGAGACACTACTTTTATAATAAAAATAGCAGAGTACCCGAAGACGCCCTGTTCTTCTGATCAAACATTTGTCTGAGAGAGAAAAATGAATAATGTTATAAAAATAACAACTTTTTTCATGAGTATTCTTTTATCTATAGAATATTTTTCGAATTGTATTAAACTAACCCTACTCTGTTTTCAGTCGACCACTGAGCAATATGTTCTTCAAGTTCTATCGAAATCGATTCTGTATAAAACATGTCAACTGAATTTCATGCTAATCGGTCTCCTAATTATTTTATTTATTTAAACAAATTACCCCACTCTTTCCAGAAGGGAGTGGGCTACGTTTGATTTAGTCATACAATATTTTTAATAGATTAATGACAAATCAATGTATCACAAGTTTCATCAAAAGTGATACGCGATTTCGGAATGTTTATCATCTTAAAGTGATGATTACAGAAAATTTAAAATCAACGCATTTTTAGTTTGATAACTTAAACTATGTTACTCAAATTTCGTGTCAACCGATCCCTTTATTACATGCATTTAAACGACTCATTCCCAGGGTCGACCGAAGGGGGTTTCAAATGATGCGAGTGCACAAGACCCTGCGTTTCTGAAGGTCCGGCGTAGCTGACTGATTTTACAAATTGGAAATTGATCGCATTGATTTATTTAACGAAATCAAAATTTGTCGTCGAGTTTTGCTTTCCAAGACACAATATTACAATATTTATTCAAAAATAATTTATTTGAATTATGTCTCAATTTTGTTACTGTTCTGAAAATAATATTGACCTTACCAGTTATTGTCACATCTGCAGTAACAACTTTCTCAAGATTAAAAATACTTTTAAAAAATTGCTTGAGGTCTATTCAATAGTCAAGAACCTCTAAGCCATTTAATTTATCGAATCCGAATCAATCAACATTTGCTTTACAAAAATAGTTTAATTATTTTTTTTCATTTTTATGTATTACTTTCATTTTATTATGTATTTTTCATTTTTATGTATTACTACATCAAATTGTGCTTTACAATAAATTGATAGCAAAATGCAATGAATTATTTTCTTGAACGAAATTTGTTTCAAGGTAGCACAAATCAACTTTGCACAGGCCCCGTTTTTGCTTGTGCCGGCCCTGTTCATCCTATTCTACCCAGGGAAGTGTTGATTGAAGTTGATTTACTAATATAGTATTTTTAAGCGGAATGAAGAAAATGCGTACAAAATTTCATCAAAATTGCCCTAGCCCGTCGGTAGCGATGCTGGAACAAATGTGCATACACATACACACGTTGAGCATTATATTATAAAATTGATATTGAATTTGAAAATTCTGCTTACTATTGTACTATACTTAAATGAAATTTGAAGTTTTTATTTCGCTCAATTTGTATACCTTAATTCTGCATTTTAATTTTAAAAACATGTTTCCATGAAAAAAGAATGTTTCTGACTTCAAGATAGCAACCACATACTTTTTACCACTTTTTGATTGTATTCGTTTGAATGTGGACTGTTACGGAAAACACTATATGCCACTAGACGCACTTAACAAAAAACTTAATTTATTTCCACATTAATGTAAAATGAGCTTGCCAGAGAATTTCAGTTTAAATAAATAACTTAATTTCCTGAATCTCCTAATATTATAATCGTATGAATATTGTTCAATGTATGAACATAGGAGGATTGCGTATAAAAATCTGCGCATAGTGTTGAAAGTTTTATGGCTGTGCATATTTTGAATGGTTGAATACTGCCGATATTTTATACTACTACACTATAAAGGTGTAAGCTAATATAAAAATATCATCTTTATCTAGTGGGCCTCTTTATCAGGAAAAGCACATAAAACGAACTCTATAAATATTTTAAGTATCCGCTCAGATTTTAGGTGCCGATATTTGTAGATTTAAACTCAATATTTATGCGTTTCATCAGATTTTTTCTAACAGTTAAATGCCATATCAGTATGCATAATCTATGATTATGTATTTAAATCCTTTGACATAACCAATATTTGGTAAAATTCTTTATTTTTTTATCTAGTATGAAGCTTTATCTATTATAATAACAAAAGACGATTTATGTGGGTATTGTCACTCTTGAGAAGTAAATTTTGAGCCTAAAACAGAACTTTGTAAATGAACAGATGTTGTGCAAATCATGCTCGAAACTGTTTTTATTTTTTCAAAAAGGTAATGAATTTAGATAGCACTTAATATTTTGTCAATAATTGAATACACACCACCACATGGTGTCAATTATATTTACACGTTCTTGAAGTTCAGAAAATGTTCATTTGAAAGGGTTTAATTTGTTTTTCTCTAACTTTGTAATTAAATTATTGATTTAATTACAAAATTATTTCTAAGTTTAAAAAATTTTCAAGAATTATTTTTAAATGAAAGTACGTAATTTTATATGTGAACCATTCGCAAAAATATATTCTGTTGTGATACGATTTTAAATATTTGGAACATTTCATCGATTTTCTTTTAGTATCCAGTAATTTAAGAATGTAAAAATACGTCTCAGTCTGTCTTTATAAATTCTATTTCTTAAAAAGTTTAATTAAAAAAATTTCTAAAATTTGTTTCAAAAATTTCTTCTGATGCTATGAAGTTTAAAATATTATCAGTATTTAATCGTTTTTCAGCACTTGAAGTTAAGCCTTAGTGTTAAACTCTATTGAATGTTCCTTTGAATAATATAACTAAAAATAAGAATTGCACTTTCATTTAAAATGCTTATTAGAATACTTCACTCACAGAAAATACATTTTGCTTACCATTTTAATTTATGTTTAAAAGTTTTTTCCCATATTCATTTTCATTACACAAATTTTGCATTTTACATTTCCGTAAATTTGTTTATACTTCGAAACATAATTTGTACATTAAAATGTTTTATATCTACACCAGATACGTATAAAAGATTATAGAAAATATATTTCGTTTCAAAGATTAGTAAATATGTATTTCGTTTTGATGTAATTCATTAAGTTGGGAGTTAGTGAAAGCTCCAGTTTGGTTCGGAGGCGCGTGGGCGTTCTAATTTAATCAAGAGTGCAGATCGAGAATTCAGAAGTATCAGAGGTTTTATTTCTAAATATTTTTGAGGACATCTCTTGTTTATTTTTATTATGTTGGTGCAGTAGTGTCTCGCATTTTATTTATTGTACCATTAAAATGATATTAGAGCTTTTCTTTTATCTCCATTCTAGAACAAGAGTTTGATTTTTCAATCTGACCTCGCGGTGAAACTTTTTTACGATAGAGAAGTTCCATATTTTCAAAATTCCTTTTTTCAGCTTCTATTATATTTGTTTCTTATCTGTCTATGTGAAATTGGTTTAAATTTTATATCATCTGGTTGTGAATTTGTATTTTTTAACATCTTAGTATCTTTCAAGTTTGGTGTTAGCATTCATTATAATATTCTACAGCTATTTCAGCTCGGTACATCACTGTTTTCTGTTTAAATGGCCAAAGCAAACAATTACCTAAACCATGTGTTTCAAAAATAATATAAGCATGCATTCTTATAACAGCGGAATCATGAATTACATTTATACATAATCCACTTTCATCGGTTTCATTGCTTAGTAAAAGAAAATTTAGAAGAGATTGAAATGAAATGAAGCACAATGAAGAGCTAGGATGAAGGCGCTTCACCTGTAGAGATTAGAAAATTTAATCATAAGGTTGAGACAGGTTTACTTTAGAAGATAACAAACATATCCCGTTAGAATATAATCTATGTGTGATCAGTTTTTTTCACTTTCTATCTTGAACAAAGATTCAGTTGATCACTTTATTTACTGTCAATGACAAATCGACAATAATAGGGAAACTAAACGGAACATCAATATGATGAAAAGAATAGTTCCTAATATGAACCTAATTCATTTGTAAGTAATTTAAATATTTTAGTCAGGAAAGTGTATCATTTATATTATAGTGTATCGTCATGGTCGGTTTGTTATCATAGTCCTGAATATGATCCTAGTGTATTTAAAAATAATTCATATATTAAAAAAATAGCCATCCCTATCATCAAGATTTTGTGTAGTGAAAATTAATATTTAAAAATAATGTTATTATAATTTCACGAAGTTCTTTCGATATACCTAAGACACGGATAAATATATATTAAGTCATATTTTTGCTCATGTTTCTTATAAACGGTCAGATTAATTTGTCATTAATTATAGTTTAACCCTACATTATAATTATTATTTAACGCAATCCATGCTAAAGGTTATGAAGCTCAAATCCAAAGTAGAGGATTTATGGAAAATCCATGGTGGATACATGAAAAATTAGTTACGTCAATCATCGATATTTTGCGTAATGAAAATTAATATTTAAAAATAATGGTAGTTAAATTTAACGAAACTTTTTTATATAGACCTAAGACATGGAGAACCATACAGTACACTTTACGATCAGGTAATTGTGTCATTGATTATAGTTTTAGAAAAATCGTAAATACAAGGAGTGATGGGGAACTGTTCTCCGGAGGCAATTTTTAACAAAAATAAGTTATATGGAGAATAAAACCAGAATATGGAATGAATACTTTAAAAAATTCCCTGTTAGAGTTAGCAACTAGCAAAAGAATCTTTTGTAAAAATTTTCTTCGAAGTTTTTTTTCTATTACTTTCTTTCAATTATGTATATGTATGGTATTTCTCTTAGTATATTTTTCCAACTTTTTATGAATCATCTCAGAGTTATTTTTTATTTGTTGATAAATTAGTAAGTGCTAATTTCTGTTGATATCTTTGCTCATTCTTGTTTTATTTTTCAAATATTATCTCAGATTGGTTCCTCAATCAGTATATTCCATGAGTGTTTATAAAATTGTAATTTTTATATGTATTTTCTACCAGTTTTACTATTAGTATGGTTCTAATTTAAAATAAAGCAATATTAAAAATTGGCTCAAAATTTTTGAATTTCTTTATTTAAAAAATATCTCTTACTTTCTTTATAAACAAGACATTTTGAATTTTGATTCTTTTCTATTTTTTTTTTCCCGTGAGCGTAATAGTCATGTTTCGTGAGGAATTTTTCATTTTCGTCAGAAATTCTTTGCTTATTGTTCTTTTGATTCCATTAAAAATTCTTTTTAATTCTCGTTTCTTATCTAGACGACTTCATTAATTAATATTTTAGAAGGTATTAACGATTTATTTTTTTAAATATTCTTGTTGCATGCCTTTACAGAAAAAGATATAGCAGCTGATCGATTTTATCATTAAATATTTGCATCACTTTTAAACTCCATTTATAGCGTTAAATATTTTGAATAGCGTTCAAAAATCTAAAGTTCTCTTATAAGCTAACTAAAAATATTTACTTTAAATGTTTACAAATGGCACATTACTATTTTAAATCTTCCATATCCAGATTTTTCTTGCAAGCTAACTAGAAAATACGTATTATAAATGGTACATTACTATTTTAAAAGAGCAGCTATAATTGATTCAACATTACCTTTCATTCCACAATTAATTCTCAACAGTTTTTATCGTCCATCTACCATAAAAAGGCGAAATTTCACCACTGCACTCAATAGAGTGCCGATTCATGTCACTTTTCAATGACAAGTAAACCCCTCTCGAAAGACATCACTGAATATATCCATCTTTATCTATGACACCACCCCTTTCTATGACAGCCATGAAAGCGAAATCGAAAGTCATAACGACTCCTTCTGCCTTAACGGCCTGAAAGGAATATGACTGAAAAATTAGATGTGGTCTTTAAATGGGCCACCCTTTGTCACCTGATCGAAATTCCATCATTGTGCGCCCCCCTTCGTTCTTTTCTCTTTGAGAAAGGGGGAAGAAAGTCCTCGTCTACCTACAGCGCAAGCGCAGGGGGGACCTAGAAGAATGCTAACGAAGACCACGCTGGAGTATGTCGGTGGGTGAGATTATCGCCATGGTAACCGGATGCTGTCCGCATCCTCACACTCCAAGACTCTATGGGACGTATTCCTCTTCTGAGCTTCTGAGATGACGAAGGTTCCCATTCAACTGGTAATTGATTCATTTCGCGCTCAAGATTGTTGTGCTCAGCTGTGAAAAGTTGGTTCTCTGTGAGTGATTTATGGCTCTCTGCGTCCCTGTAGACAAATCGGATAGACATTAAACATAGTCGGTATATGATGAATAAGCCGGAGATCACAGGCTTTGACAAAGCCCCCTTTTTGGCTGTTTAACACTTCATTTATTTTCCTGGTGATTCACTGGATTTTCTCCATTAGAAAGTGAGAGCACGTTTTCTACCATTCGAGACAAAATATAATTCAAAGGATACATATATTTCTGATTTTGGATTAAATTTCGATTTCAAATTATTAACAATTAAGAAAGGAGAAAGAGACACAAAATTTTAATAAGTACTTCAAAATGGAGTGAACGCTTAAACAAATGTTTTCAGAACTGTTGGAAATATTTTTTTCGTTTCAATTCTATTATTTTAACTTATAGGGTAAAAAGTTGTAATTTTCAAAAACAAATAAATGAAAACTGTATTTTTCTATAATTTGAATATTCTTTTAGAATATTTCAAAAATTCAAAACGTAAAAATAAGTACTTTTACAGTAGTATTATTGCAAATTGGATTTAAGCAAGATAATTAAAAAAAATTGATAACTTGAACCAAATATTTGTAAAAAAATAAATATAAATTTAGTGATCTCATAAAGCAACTATAAAATGAACTTGTTAAAAATTATTTAATAAAAAAATCATTCTCTTTAAAACAATTCCATGTAATGATTCAAATTATTGTGAATATACCAATTTTTCTACAAAATTAAAATTTCAAATAAATATTTTTAATAGCATAAATTAAACTAGAAATTCCCAAACTCATCACTCCGTATTCACTCTCGTATTACTTGTTATAAGAAATGTAATTTAAAGTTTACTGTCTTCACAATAGTTGCTCTTTTTCGTGCTGAAGTGAAAAGCAAGACATCAATTTAGAAATCCAGAAAATTTTTCCTTTCTACTTTCTGTGAGAGCTTGAGAAAGAAGAAAAGTATTTTTCCTGTGGAAAAGAAGAAGCGCGACGAATTTGTTTCAATGCTCCAACTGAGATGGAGATGTGACACCTGTTGCTTGTTCAAAGCCTAATCATTGCAGCAGTGATGTTGGCGGTAACGGAGTATGCGCTGGCGGATTACTTCAGGTGGGTAACATTTGTATACATAAGTATCACATAAATAATCATAAATAATTTACATTTAGTCTAAGCATATAATACATTATTTTAATAATAATGATAAATTTCTAGAAAATGTCCAAAGTAGAGTAAAATCTGATTATCCACGAAAAAAATATATAATAAAAACATATCAGCTTCTACATTGGTCTTAGTTGAGTCTAAGAATATAATGCATTATTTTAAAATTAATGATAAATTTCTAGAAAATGTTCAAATAAAGGAAAAATCAGATTAGCCACGAAAAAATATAAAATACAAAATAAAAACTTATTAGCTTCTACATTGTTCTTAGTTTCTCTTAAGCAATTATGATAAATTTAAGCTACATTCTTCGTTCTTTTCTCATGGCCAATTCTATTACAATAAATAAATTCTATTCTATCTTGTAGGCTATTTAGATCTTATTTGATATGGTTCACTACATTAAAACTCAAGTTAATTTATCTTTTGGTCATTTTAAAATAAAAGATAAAGAATATTTAATAATAAAGGAATAAGATAATAAAGAAAGCTAATAATCAGTTTCAAAGATTTATTAGAAAAATTAGAATGTCAATAAGAAAAATAACTGAAATTTCTATTTAAGAAGTATGTCCATCAACATACGTTTTATCTAAGTGTTTTGAAAATATATATTATTAAATATATATCTTATCATTACTAATTTGCATTTACATGTGTCATTACTTAAAGTTTAAATGCTTAGGCGCAATTTTATGTTATATTATATATTTTTAATCCATAGCTTTTTTTAAATACCTAATTTGTGTGTTTGTGATGTTTTATAAAAATCCATGTAGCATTTTGTGCCACTTCATTAATAATAATGACAAATTTATCTTATGGCGGTATATATAAAAATCGTGTTCTAAAACAATTTCATCAATGTGATAAAATTTTTTAACATAAATGCAATGGGTTTAAAATGGTTTTGTTATTTATCACGATATAAAAATGTAGTTAAATATTATTTTTATCAGTAAGAGAAATTTCCGTTTGAAATTTAAATAACCTGATGAAAAGTTTTGCATATGTGTTATAAAAATATATCATTAATATTTCAATGTTGACAAATTTTAATATATTTCTTTCAATACTTTTCTGTATCATATAAAGTAAATTTCAGCATTCAGTCATATAGAATAAATGTAATTTAATAGAATATTGAACAATTTAAGAAATAAGAGAGTCACAAAATTACACTAGGCGACGAAATTTGTTTAAATTCATAAAATTGAGTATTCTTCTTTTACAAAAGGCTTACTAACAATAAGCCTATTTAGAGATTTAAAATTAAGAGAGTTTAAAATTTGAATAAAATTGAAGACAATTCCATTATAATAAATTTTAATTCACGAATAGAATTTCAAATTTTTGCTGATTTTTTAAATGAAACTGTTACGCTTTAGGCAGTTTGTATTAGTCGGTTTAATTACGAAATATTGACGATTGTCGTGAAACTATTACTAGTTTTAAAGGATGAAGAAAATTTTTGAAGGCCTTAAAACTCATTTCAGTTGAAAATAAATCAATTTGCAGCATATAAAAATAGAACTCTAAACCAGTATTATTATTTTTCAATTACAGCCATATCTAAACTGCAATTAAAAGAAAAAGCATTATCTCATCCAATCGATATTTTGTGTGCAGTGACTGAAAAAAGGAAAATATTGATATTAAAGAGTTTTCTCCTATCGATTAGATGTTAAAAATGTTGACTTAGTCTGTCTGAAATATCAGCTCATATTTTTTTTTATCTTACTTTGAACTTGCGGGTCGTTTCACTGAAAAAAAATATTTAAAGTTATAGCGAATTATCTGCTTGAAATGTGTTTGTGGGGTTAACTTTCTCGATGATATCAAATTCAATTTTCGAAAGCTAGTTTATTAAAATTTTAAGCATTTTAGCATAGGGTTTTTTTCGAATTTATCTGTTTTATTCTACGCGATGCTATGAAGAATAAAAGTTTTTTCAGATTTGCCGAATTTTGAAATTAAATGTTAGGAATCGTGTTTTCTCCATATGAATACCTAATTGCTTAATCGGATAAACTATTAAGACAGATGAGAAATAATAATCTTAAGTTTTAAGAAACTAAAAATTTTTAAAATGAATTACTTTCTTTAAAACAGTCAGGATGCTAAATGTTTTAGTTGAAGCAAGGGTTATGTTTTTCAATAATGTCGCATAAATAAAAAAAAAATATGATAATAACCTTAATTTTATTTTAACTCTACAAATATGCATAAACCATATCTATGAGTTCAGGTTTAAATTATCTATTTATTGTGGTTCTATGATCACAAAAATTATTGTACCATACTTTGCAATCATTTGATATTTTTACATTCATGACAAAAAAAGAGATAAAAAATCATTAGAAACTGTCTCCTGCATTATTACTGAATAAATTGTTATATTTAAGTCTGAAATGCCAGTGGCATATACAGGGTTATTCAAAAAGAAGGAACAGATTTCAAATATTTATTTCTAATGAACGACAATAGATAGAGACACATACATTGCATCATTGGATAGAGGAAAGTTCAAAGTTTTATTTCATGCATTAGGATAATTAGGATAATGAATTAGGGGAACAAGATTCAACACTGGTTAGTTCTACAATTTCCACAAGATCGGGATGATTTGATCTTCATGTAAGACGGTGCTCCACCTCATTTCCAGGAATTCATTGGCTCCTACTCATTTTGCACAAGGAACAGCGGTAACTGAATGACACCATTCTAACACCTTGCGATTTTTGCCTGTGGGGATAGATAAAAGACAGCGTGTACGTACCTCATATGCCTGCTACTCCTCAAGATTTGAGATATCGAATTGTTACAGCAGTGAGTTCAATAAACAGGGACCAGTTATTTCTGTGTGGCAAGAAATGGACTACCGATTCAGCATTTGTCGCATAACAAACGGAGCTCACATTGAATGCATAAAATAAAACTTTGAAATTCTCTCTATCCAGTGATGTATTTGTAGTATGTGTCTTTATCTATTGTCATTCATTAGAAATAAACATTTTAAATCCACTCCTTCTTTTTGAATAACCCTGAATAACTCAGAATCTCACTTTAACCCCTTAGGCTCGTTTTTTTGGGGGCTATCTAATAAGATGATCCCTCCTGTTTTGGAAAGGGGCTGTCGTTTACATTCATCTAAGAAGGCATAGAATACTTGAGATGCTTATGAATTCTACGCAATTTTTATGTCAAATTATAAAGCTAATTAATGATTAAACTTTAATTTATAAGCCTAAAAAGGCGTTAATTCGATGCACGTCAATATGACGGCGCGAGACTTAAGGGGTTAAATTTAAGCAGTGAAATTTCTGTTGGATGAAAGGGAAGGAAGAGGTTCTTCATCTTTTCGTGTTCTTAACATAAATTTCATCATCTCTTAACCTTTCTAGTCATTTCTTAGAAGCATAATTATAAACTCAAAGTTCATTTCTTATGGTGATAATTGCATATGTATGCAAAATTCCGCAGGGAAATCAAAGCCTCAAGTAATAGGTTTTGATTCCAGAAAAGAAAATCATAACATCTTACTGAGAAAATGCCATTAAATCATATAGTTTGAATAAAAATCCCTCTTTTAATTAGCATTCACAAATCAATTTATTATGAGCTGCAAGTGAAATATTTTCCTTTTAAGATTTTCGATAGAAGACATGATTCTGTAAACACATTTGCTTTTAGTAGTTAACTAAATAATCCCTCACTTCTGGTATTTTTAAAAAATAAAGAAATTCTAAACAGGGAAATTCG
Source organism: Araneus ventricosus (assembly GCA_013235015.1). NCBI lineage: Eukaryota > Metazoa > Arthropoda > Arachnida > Araneae > Araneidae > Araneus > Araneus ventricosus. The sequence continues at coordinate 130,231 of BGPR01001989.1, read as the reverse complement.
CTCTAAAAATAAACCCTTTGAGGATAGATTTACAAAGTTATCAAATGATAAGTATTTTTTATAAATAACAGTCATGTTAATCGCATTGTATCCAAATATTATTTGCACTTCAGAAATAATTGGTTGTCGTATCCTGGTATACACAGACTGCGCTTTTGCGGGAAAAAATGCTGTATTAATAAACATTTGAGTTATTAATTATTAATATCACATCATAGACTCTTGCAATAAAGATTGAAATTAATTGCATTTTATATCTTAGGAGGACAAGATTTTTAATTAAAATAAAACCACCTTTTATCTTTTTGGCATATTTGTTTCCAGAGAAAAGGGATTATGTTTTCTTTTAAAAAGAAATGTAATAATTCTTTGAGTTGAGAAACTCAAAGTGACAACTAATGGAGCGGTTGGGGGGGGTAAATAAAATGATGAAAATCAAAGGATTTTTCTTGGAATTTAATGGAAATTTGAAAAGTGGCATAACATGTAGTAAAAATAAGCTCAAATCTAATCTTGTTTCCATTTTTCCTTCGTTGCTAAGCGTTATACATCAATACGCATCATATTTTTTTTAATTCACCTCTGTGGATACTATTTTTACGAAATCTTAAGAGTTTTGACTTCTGTTTTAAAGCTTTTTTAAAGAAATAAATTAAATAATTTGCTTTCAAAATTTTCACAACTGTAATTTGAATTTGTTTTCGTTTTGCACCATCCCATCCTTAACTTCAGAACTGCGATGTCTATAGTCATATAAGTGGTGTCTTGGTGTAGTAAAGTGCATATGCGCTACGCAATGAGACCACACATAGTGCCACCTAGCGGCAAAATTTGGATTTAGCGTTTTCATCTCGAAAAGTGCACCAGATACGGAAAAAAAGTCAAAACTCCAAAGTTGTAGAGCATTACCGATTAAGTATGAAAAGATTCTTTGCGCTTATATTATGTCTAGATTTGAACACATAAAACGGGCATTTGTTTGACGCGATGAAGTGACAAGCACATATTTGTTATTAGGCTCATTTATTATTCTTGCTGAAAGTGCTTTCTGACAGACAAAATATACTACATCTAGAAGTTGAAGCAATGACAGGATTTCTACAAAATCTCTCAAAAATCGAAAATCGCGACGACACAAATGCTCATTTCATGCCTTTACTTTTAAACATTACTTTTCGTAAAATAACTTTTCGCTCTACATCCATGATCCTCTACAACTTTGTGATTGACTCCTTTCTCGTATCTCGCACCGATTTCAAAATAGGAAAGCTAACACTGAATTCTGCCACTGTGCAAGCAGTAAACCGTCTGATCGCATAATGCAAAGCTACTTTATTGCACCGTTTAGACACCGTGACTATAATTATCAAAGTTCTGAAGTTAAGTGAAGGGTGTGAGGGAGAGACTCAGAATTTAAGTGGGCAGCTTGTATAAATATATATGAAAAATTATTCATGTTGACATTGTTGAAGAGAAATGTAGTCGTACCTTTAATTTTTTATCCGAATGATGCTTCAAAATCAGAAAGTATCAATTTCAACATTTACGTATTTCCAGTCAAGAAGCATTTTAGTGATATTGGGTTTATAGTTGTGAGTTTCACCCGTGGATGACAAATCTTAGAAAGAGCGATTCAAGTTAGGGTTGGAACATTTCATGAATTTGGGAATGCAATGGAAAAGAAATCAGTAGTCAGAATTTAGAAGAGATAGAGAAGCTCATGAGAAATAGGTGTATGTTTGAGACAGTGAAACTTAATTACAGTGGTTTACTTTCAAAGGTGTGGTTAAAAGGAGCTTTATTACATTGGTATATTTTATAGGTCATTTTCTATTATTTTAATCTAACCGGTAAAGAGTATGGAATAAAATAAAGGGTTTTTGCATATTTGTGCGATATGCAGCTTTCTCGAAGAATAAACCAGATAATTATTAGTTTTACAGATATTGAAAAATTCTATTTTATGACAGTAAAATGTCTCAGTTATTTATATGATTAGCGTTCGTGTATTAAATCTGTGAGAGAGCTATTAGAATTGAACCCTGGGATATTCACCAGTGATCACGTGACGAGGATGGCCCCAAAAACTGGTAACGCTTATTCTGAATTTTGCACACAACTTGAGTATGTTTCAAATTGGATATATTTAATGTGCGCCAGGTCCACACACGATTCCGAGTTCGGGGGTTTGCGTGCCGATAAAGATAAAGGTCCACATACGGAGGATATTCTATTGAATCCAGTCTCGAAAACTTAGCCCTCTGGCACCGAAAGCTGACATCTTGCCAACAGATTCCATTTTCAGCGGTTGATTGATTGGTTACTATTTTAATTCGATTTATTAGAGGACTCATGCTTATTGAGAGTATCATATTTCGACACGGTATTTGAAGACAGCAATTTCCAGACAGACGTAATGTTACTAAAATTTTAAATTGACTTATGAAACTAAACTAAAACGCAACAACTTTTCAAAAGACACTTCCTAAACAACAAAAAAATCATTTTAAACATTATAAGTCGAGAACAATTGATTTAATTCTCAGATGATGATCGAATTCTCTGATTCGGTCGTTACAAATCAAATTCTCTAATGTTTTCTCATAACACTTTGTGTATATAGGGGGCGCAAAGAAATGAAGATTGGAAATGGAACACAGCAAGTGCTGAATTGCAAATTTTAAAGCAGCGCGAAAAATAAGTTCCTGGCCAGTTTTGGCACTTACTGTGTTTTTCTGGAACACGGGTGCTTTAAACAGTGTTCCCTTCCCATTTTTTTTTATTTTCGCAATCTATGTAAAAATACATTATACCTGCTTTCTTCAAGGAAGGTCCGCGGTGGCCTAGAGGTAAGGTCTTGGCTTTGGGGCCGGAGAGTTCTAGGTTAGAAGCCCGATTTCACTGAAGGTCCGTCTTGTATTGGGCCTGTTGCACGTTAAATCATACTGGGGGTGTCAAACATCCTCCCGTTGGTATGGTGCGGCAGTTTGGAGAGGGGGTGGTCTTCCTAGTCGTCTGACCGAGGTTCAAAATAACGATGTCCGTCCCAAAATACCTCCGTGTTGCTTCAAAACGGGACGTTAATAAAACTAAATTAAAATCTTCAAGGAACATTCATTTTTTACTAATCAATATGTCTATTTCAAGATACATTTTGAAATGTATTTGATGCACAATAACAAACTACCAAGCTGATAATTCCAGGTTATTCAACTACTAAAAAGTTGTTGGGCACTTATATTATCTCCCAGGTTGAAAACTTGGTATTGACTAAGTTTTGAAGTGGTGTTTTTTTTTTCTTTGCACTTCCTGCGTTTTTCATTTCTAATATTCAAATGACCTCAGTTAAAACAATAATTCGATCATGCATGTAAGTAAACAAGGCATTTTGAGCTACTAACTCATGTTTCAATCCCATTACAAGCAAGAACGTGTAACATGGGAGAGATTAAAATGATGAGAAGCTTCTAAACGCATTTTTCACGAATGAAAATGTAAATATCATAATCCTATTTTAAGATTTTATTTTTACTGAAAGTGCATCAAGATAATTAGATAGGCCAAAAATTAATTAGAATTTTTAGTTTTTTATTCTATAGTTGGTTTAATTAGGTTCGGAAAAGCATATATAAATTGATTGAAAATGTATGAGGGAAAAAACTGTTTAACCGTATTCTTGTAATAGACTTTGAATTAATGCTTCCGTCGATATGTAGCATCCACCTATCAGCTATTTTTAAATTTTTCTTTCTTGTAGTTTTGATCATCTTGGAAGGCCATCAAAACAAATAGGTAAAAAAATAATTTGTCAAAATTATTTTTTACCTAGGACCTATACAAAGAAAGGACATAG